>JAFLJL010000515.1:17500-95997 GCA_018398815.1 Conus ventricosus | reverse complement strand
TTTTAAGCGTTTAAGGATTCTTATACGCTTTCATCAGAAATGGTCTAAATTTATATAAAACGGTTTTTCGGTCATTTTAATTTTCCGTTCGTGTAAGTTGTATAATCATTGTTCAGCGTGTTAAACTGCATCTGGTATACCGAATTTCATCAAGAATGATCTAAATTTTTTATAATAACGGTTTTTAACGGTCAATTTATGTTTCGGTTCGTGTAATTTTGTACATCATTGTTCAGCATTTAAAACTACACCAGTATACCAAATTTCATCAAGAAAGGCCCTAAATTTAGAAAATAAACGCTTTTTAACGGTGAAAAATAACTGCCCATAAAACTATCAAATGACCCAATGTTATCCACAGTATGTCCCTCTAGACTCATCCCAAATTTTTGGGGTGGCGATCCGACGACTCCTTTTGCCGCCGACCTCAGAAAAGATTGTATTTTTTATCCTGAAAGGCCTCGTGCCTTGCCCCATGCTCAGAACCATCCTCTTTTCTCGGCAGCCATTTTCCGTTAAGCCACGTGTACACGGGCAGCTAGTATTTTTTTACTTTTCTCGCAATCGATCGATTGTTGTTGCTGTTCGTTGGTGTCCTTGCTTATGTTTTCACTTAAGGGAGAAACGTACGTGAAGCGTTTGGGTGGTAAGGCGAAAAATAAGAAGGATTCGTCTTTCAATTCCCTCATTTTCCCGGCAGGCCCTTTGTCTCTGCCCCCCCAAAAACCCCCCTCCCCCTTCAAACGTCACTTTCTCCCAAGGGTTTCACTTCAACTCAGCTGGGGTTCTGTTGTTGTGACAGCGAGCTCTTTCTCGCAACCCCATTTTGTGGCGGTGATCGGCTCAGCTGCGGTTCTGCCGATCTCGCCCCTTTGCCCCATAATGGTGAGCGACTCAGCTGCGGTTTCTGTCGCATCCATTAGTGCATCCTGTGTCCAGTTCGTCGCCGGTTTTTACTGCGCACAGTTCGATTCCCCTGGCGAATCGAAGACTCGGGCCCTCTACGGAGGCGCCGGGCAATGAGGTGACTATTCGTCACCCTCCACTCTCGCTCGGTAGGCGATCCCAAAGGGAAAACAACTCCTGCTCAAGGGCTTGAATCTCATTCGCCGGTTGTTTCCCTTCCCCCGCCTCATGTGTTCAGCCTCTTCTTTTGGGCGACCACCGGGGTGGGCGCCCTCTTTTCCGAGCACCCTCAGGGGACGGCGCATTAGGCCCCACTTTCTGGGTTGGGCCAGCAGCCACACTCTCAGCCCCCCTATCATGGGGTTGGGCCCTTTGCCTTGGGCGCCATGCTCCGGGTTTCCCTGGTGGCCGGGTTTTAGGCCCAGCCCTCCACCAGTTTCAGGCCTCTCCCTCCCAGGCCCCCTCGGCCCACCCGGGGACTGATCCCTCTCCGGAATGTCTGGGGAATCAGCCATCCCAGGCCACTTGGGCTTTTGCCGGCACCGCTTCGCAAGGGCGGCCACCCCATCGGTCTGTGGATCGGGCCCGGTGGATTTGAGTCAGAGGGGAAGGGACAGTCACCCGGTTCTTATCCTTCCAGGACTCGGTGGCCTTTCTGGCTTCCTTGTTCCGAAGGCGGTTTTCATCCTTCAGGAGGTCAGAGCCCCCTGCCCTTCGGCAGCGGAACTCGCCCTGGGTCTCGCCCATTGGCAGCTAGGCCTCCTCTCTGTAAAGGAGTCGGTCATGGTGGCCGACTGCATGAGGAGGGCCCAAATAAGTGTCAGGGGCATGGAGGCACAGATCTTCTTGCCTGGTTCTGTCCCTGATTTCCCTAGTACGCTGGCGTGTGGGAAGTTCCTTAAGCCAAGAGGCTTTCCATTGCCAAAAGCCTTCTTGACAAATGAGTACTAATCCCAGAAGCCATCTCCCCCCTCCCTCCCAAGAGACCTCCTCCTGGACCAGAGAGTCAAAATCACGACGCGAGGGCAGGTGTCCTCTCAGGCGGCTGCCTTGCTGAGTGGGAAGAGTCTGCGAGAGGGTTTTGGGGAGGCTTATCGCATCACATTTATGGATTCTTTTTCTAGGGGACTAGTGTCTGCCCTTAAGGTCCTGATTCAGAATCCTTCACCATCCGCCAGTCCACGGACCCAGCTCTGGGGGTAGCCTGTTATTCAGTCATGGCTGAAGGGCTTAAGTTTCGGCTGGGCCTTTGCCCAGGCTCCATCTAACTCAATACTAACGAGGAGGAGACGCGGTCCCTTGTTGCAGCTGCAGTGACCCGTGCTCCCTCTGCCCACCTTGGCCCTCAGAGAAATTGCCAGTCAAGTCAGGGTCTCTGTGCGGAATCCACGTACAGCGCTACCATTAAGACCAGGCCGAGATTAGGCTGAACCCCTCGCCTTTGCAGTCAGCCCCCTCCCCCCCTGGCACCCGGTTCAAAACGCAAGGCGTCCAGCGCCTTTTTCTCATCACCGGGTCCCGCTCACACACCCAAGGACGAACGGTCATTTGTGACCCCGGGGGATCCGAGGCAAGCACCCAGCAGGGGTCAGCCTCAGGCTCGGCCGGAGAGGTCCGAAAGCTCCCACGTCTCAGACGGGCCCACCCCAATGACTTGCCCCCGACCTGGTTCTATCACCCCATGCGGTCCTGTGGGCAGTCTGTCCGCACCTCAGTGCCTGGGAGCGGCTGCCCGCACCCTTGGCTCTGCGCGTGATCAGGTCGGGTTTCGTCTTCCTTGGGGTGCAGTGAAGGCTCCTCGTCATGCCTTCCCCCCCCCCCCCCCTTCTTTCGCTCCTTCCTCGGGATCTGGCGGCCTCTCAGCCCTTAGATCCAGGAGGTCCTTTTTCTGCGGTTGCCAAGGGGAGCCACAGAGGAATCCTCTTCATTCCTCTCCGGGCTTCTTATGGCCGAATTTTTGTGGTTCCCAAAGCTTCTGGAGGTATGGAGACCGGTTCTAGATCTCTCGCCCTTGAAACAGGTTTCTTTATCGCCTACCGTTTTTCGATGAAACCCCCATGTCATCCCGGGATGCCATGCATCCCGGCGACTCTGGGCGGTATCCCTTCGAATCTTGAAAGATGCCGTACTTCCATCTCCGATCCACCCAAGGGACCAGGAAGTAACCTCTCCGCTTCGTGTGGAGAAGCCGCGTTTTTCAGTTCAGGGCGCTTTCCCAGTTGGACTAGCCCGGCCCCTTGGGTTTTCACGAAGGTGGCTCGATGAAACTTTAGCGTGCATGTTCGGGAGAAAGAAGTTCGTCTGAAGCCTTCTAGACGATTGGCTTCTTTCTTGCCTCATCCACACTCTGTGGCTCCAAGCAGCCCTACAGGGTTTAAGCCTCTGTCCAGCAGCTGGATTTGTTTGCAACGAGAAAGTCCCGATCTCATCCCTCGCAGCAGTTTTCAGTTTCTTTTTTGCCATGGCCTTTCACACCACCACGGCTGGTTCTCCTTCGCCAACCCACCAACGCCTGGTTCGCCTCCAGTCCATCTCTGGGGCCCACCTCGCTCCTTGGATCAGCGCCAGCCATGGAAGCTGGCCTCTCTTCTTGGGTCTGGATGGAGTCCTTGGCCCCCTTAGTAACCCCCGTCGTCTGCACAGACGCCGGTTTACGTCAGCGCCTCTTTGCAAGCGTATGGTCCTCAGTTCAAGGCACTGCAGTTCGTGGGCCTTCCAATCACTCTCGTTCCAGGCTTCCAGTCATCGGGTCAATGGCACTCCAGTCCTGGCTGGCTGTGACGTTTGTAATAAGACCCCATTCATAAATGATGGTTGAATGCTCAGGGCAAGAACGATAGTCCCCGTAGGCAGAAAGTCCAAGCTTTTCGTCCACACCCTCACTTTATTTTATGTCCACAGATGAATCAGAGGTTTGATCTTTGATACAACAACTGCATTTAATAACTATGAATAAAGATTATGTGAGATCGGCGTGAATCATGTCGTAATGGGTGTGCTTTGTAGGTTGATTCCGTTTGTTCCCTATGAAATGAATCACATACAAAAGAAATTCATCATCAACATAGACTAAAAACACAAAGTCTCTGTCCTTCTCCTCTCCGCTTCTTGCAGTAGCAACAAAGAGCAACTGTCCCTGTGCTACAAAAATATATCCCGGAGAATACAACGCAGTAAAGAAGTTTTACACAAGAAACAAAGATAGCAAGAAAAAAATGGCTGGAGTGTGCTGGTACGTGCGTGAGTGTGGAGGGGTGTTTGAATAATTTGCACTCAGCTTCAACGGAATCCTGTGTGTTCCGGAGGTTCCGTTGACGCTGAAGTCCACCTCCCCCCCCTCCCGGGGTCCGAATAGGGTTGAAACCACCAGTCTCTTCCACTCAACGAAGAATGGCCGCAGAATAGAGATGTGTGACGGAGTTGATGATAAAGAGCGATGAGGTGTAACTGGATGGCGTAAAAGGAAGAAAGTACGAAAAACCTGCAAGATAAACAATTGGTCTTAGATCTTGCACTATAGTGCACATCACTATTCCACTCACTACACGCTCTAGACACCACTTTACAATTGCACTAAGCTTGCTCGATCATTTACAAATGGATTTCCTTCATAAAATTGGCTTTTATGAGACAACTCGTTAACAAAGAAGGAAAGTGTACATGAATATTCCAAGCCGCCTTGACTGAGTTATATTTCGCCAAGGCTTAGTGCTTGATGACTTACAATTACATTGAATCCTTGAATGGGATTATATCAATGGCGTCAATCTTCATATTATACAGATCACCTTAGATCCACGAAAAGCTTGTCATACCTTGAACTCGTTTACGATGCTTTAAATAATAAATCTGCATTCACACAAATATCACCAACATCTTCGAAATATGGTTGCAATACAACGGTGAGCTGAAATAGAAAATTTACATATTATAGATTAGTACAGGGCAACACATATGATGAAGCAAACAGATGAAAAAGACAGCTTCTACATCAATCATCATACGGTGTTTGACCATAAACCTGAAATGATTTACTTCAGAGCATATTAAATGATCGCTCGGGCCCAAAAGCTTATGAACTGGGGAAATGTGCCTTAATGCGATTATATTGAAATAGAGTTTGTTGCTCTATACTGGAAAAAAAAAAAATGATGTTAGACCCTATTTACCTCAACACAGTCCTTTTAAGGTAGCCACAGTTGTCGACTCGCCCACGGAAACGATGAGACTCGTTCACCGCCTTCCACCGTAAAGTTGCGATGGCGGTCGAATGCTCTGTAGTGGCCCCTTCAGTCCGCCTCGACTGTAAACCTTCAAAAGGTTTCTTGGTCTTCGAATAATTTGCACTTTCTTGCAGAGCCAATTTCACGACGCTGGTTGTCCAGATGGTAGAATAAACGGTTACTATTTACTGCACATGCGCGGACAAGAGACACCACATGACACGTGGACAGTCCGCGATAGTGTCCATAACACGTTATTCGATGCCCTACAATTGTAAATTATTGTATTATTAATACAAAGGCAAGTCTGCATGATCTTGAAATTATATAAACGTACTGCCTTCAAGCAAAACTAACAATTAGATTTTTGTCGTTGGGGAATAGACAAGTAATCCAGTGCCGAGCGAAAGACGTCAGGTACGTTGCGTCCATGTCTTATGAAAATTGAACAGCAGCTTATGATTGAATGTCACAAATATACCCCACTACTTAGCGAAAAATCCGATTTTAAAGCAAAACACTAAGAAAAGGGGACAGTGTCCCAGTAAATAAGTCCAAGTACAGGATTAAACAATCAAATTATGCCCAACTCTTTTCCATTTCTCATTATATACACATTTGCAGGAGTCCAGAGGGCGTAACTCTTCAATAAATGTACTTCTGCTCATGTAGTCTCACAGGGGGGGGGGCATTAGCTTTTCCAGCGAGGACTTCTAATGGTGAAATCAATAAATCTTGCAGGAGAATTGCCCAACGAAACGCGACCAATTTCAGTCTTGTTCTTTGTCAGACAAGGCAAAGGTTGAGGGGCTGTTTTCCAGTATAAAGTGCGTACCGTAGAGAGACGGGCTCAAACTTTTATGACTGCCCACACAACTGCCAAGCATTCTTTCTCTACGTGGCTAGTTCCTTTCGGGCTTGTTGAGCTTTTACTGGTGCGAAGCCACTGGCCTGTAGCATTGCTGCCGTCATGGCTCCTTGAATAGAACTGCTCCCAGTCCCCCAGATCCGCTGGCGTCTGTGTGCGTAGCACATAGGGCTTTTTTCCTGTCTGCAACACATGCTAGGTGCGCATGAACAGTTTGTTCTGTCACGTCCTCATGGCCCTACTCACATGCCTCTGACCAAACAATCTTCTCCAGCTGGTCTTGCTTTAGTCCCGATCTGCCAATGGTACAGCCATCATGGCGAAGTTTTCGGACAAATTTCCGATAAATAAACCTGCCTAAACCCAGGAAAGACCTGACTCTTCGTGGTCGTTTCTTCGTCCTTTTTTTTTCCGGCTTTCTCAAGGCTTGGTGCGAGCTGGGCCTACGCGGGCCTGGACCTGACCTTCGGTGTCCAACCGGAGGGTCCCGAAGAACGGTATTTCAAGGAATCCAAAAAAGCAGTGGTGGATGTTTTCGGCAGGGAGCCCGCCCCGTGCTGTGCTCTGAAGTACGTCTTTGAGTGCCTCAACAGGTTCCAGGCTCGCTCCCACGGGCCCGAACGGATTGAAATTTGCTATCAATAAAGTTTGGGGACAACGTTTGAGGTGATGGCACTCAAGAATTGTCCTCATCTTCCGTGAGTGAAAACGCCACTTGCGTTCCTCAGGGCAAAGGGCATACGTCCTCCACGGTTACTGGCCCACTTGGGGGCACTGAAAGCTGGCTTTGGCTTGCTTTCGCGGTTGCATTTTGAATCGGCCCAAAATCCTTTGACAGAGCAATTGTTGGAAAAGTATTGTGGGCTTGTGTCCGATCTTGGCAAAGATAGTTGCGTGGCTGTAGGGCTCGGCATCGTTTTCCGGTCCCAGAATACAGTCGCCTGGAATCGATACAGAACCTGACGTCAGTGCTTGTCTTGCTGAACGAATACAATGGGCCGCATTGTATGGGATAGGCTGGGATCATCACTCCATGGCTAGCAGTTGATCAACCTCTTGTGTTCAAAACCTTTGTCGATGTGAGAGTGTGGCCCCGGTACGGATGTACCGTCACGGGTTGGTGTAGGAGGCCAGTCTCAATAGTCGCAGGTACTAGATTGGTTTTCGCCTGGCAAATCGTGGATTGAGATCGTCAGGACGACGAACAATGTTTGTCCAGCCGTGCGTCTGTCTGTTCCCTTAAGCTGTGGTCCCATATACACAGCTGGAGTCCTCGGTCCATTCTTCAAATGGCAGCAGTGGATATGATCAGTCAGATACTCTTCAGAGCCTCCTCCGGCAGAACAAACTGCGACGCTACCCTGTTGGTTGGTCCAATCCCCTCTCTTAGTCAAAGTACTCTTGGAGGAGATTGAATTGGTATGCCTTCTCCGGGCCGGGTGAGCTCAAAGCTTGTAATCGACTGGATTGAACTCTTCGGGTGAAATGGTTGTACGGTCCTTTTCCATGTTAACTGGAGCTTGTTATCTTTCTGGGGAAGCAGCACTAAAACTTTGGTTCTCCAGGAATGAGGATTGGAGCCTCACTTCGTTGCCCCTGTTGAGTGCGTCGCGTGGTCGTCCGGCAGCCTTGGCTAGAGTGTCACGGAGCGATCTGGCATGTGCTCGATCCTCTCCTTCAATCAATGACATGATCCGTGTTGTGTCTGACGTCCTGGTTTCTACTTCCTCGTCTGTCCATATTTGTTGTGTTAAGACCTGCATGGTCCACGCACATGTCGCCCAGATAGTAGTTCAAATGGTGAGAACTTGTGTGATCTCTGGTGGGGGGCTCCTGTTAGCAATAATAACGGCAGGAAGAAATCGGGTGTCCCATTCTGTGGGTTGATCCAAAACAAAAGTTGCGTCACAACATGACCTGCAACCGTGCCATTGAATCTTGTCCACAAGTCCGTTGGTCTGAGCGTGTATGGCGTTGTGGGATCCTTGATGGTGCAAGAGTCTGTTGACCTCTTGCAAGGTCCCCCAGAATGATATTATTGACGACCAGTCCTGTCCGGAAATTTGGAGTGGTGGGGGATTTCCACGCCGTCCCAGATGTGTGTGCCCCACAAAGCGTCAGCCACTGCCTTGCTGTGGTTGAAGTACAGAGTGCCGTTGCGTCGCATAGCGCGTAGCAGGAAAGCGATGACGGGGAGAATGTATCGTGCTTCCCTGATGATGACATGGGTTGATGGGGCCGATGATGGTCCACTGCAACAGGATAACGTATTTTAGATCAGCGGCATCCTGCTGAACTGGTGCTTTCCCTAAGACTATTTGTCCTGCCTAAGAACAGCTCTGACCACGTATCGCATGACCTCAATAGCTTGTGACGTCCCATTCCACCCTGGCCAAAAGGAAATCATTGTCTCATCTCAGACGCGCTGTCGTACGTCTTACACCGGGTTCCCAGACATAGGTACTGTCATGAGCTACTTGTAGGACGTTAGGGATGCTCAGTTTCCGGGTACCGACAACTGGGGTATGCGGCGTCGGGGGGGTACGCACCTTCCTATACAGTATGCCCCTTCGTGATATAAATGATGTTCAACACCTGTTTTTGCTGAGGTACGTGCGTTCCTCGGGTTTTACGGGCCAACTCGATCAACCTTCTGGAGTGGAGGGTCTTTGGTCGGTTCTTCTTTTAACGCTGCAGGAGATACAATGCTGCATGTTCGCTTCTTGATCGGAGGCGGTTTCAGCGGCGTTCCGGTAACTGCGGCCGGCTTAGGATGGATGAGACGGGGACATTAAGGAGCCCTCCGCTTTCATGCTGTGCGTGTATTTCCAAGCAAATACTACGGGGCACACGGGGTTTTTCCATGACAGAGTACTTCATCTTTGTCTGGAAAAAGTATAGGGAGTCTCCAAGGTACACTCCCCTTAGGGGGGGGTGGGGGGGTGGGGGGGGGGGGGGGGGGGGGGGGGTGGGGGAACAGGAAATTGTGGGGTGTTTCACTGATGCCGAGGCCAGTGAGACCCGGTTTTTGCGGACCGTGGGAAACAAGGTCTGGAACTAAGTCCTTTTCCTCACGATCTCATGGTAGGAAGCCTGGATCCCACACACACAGCGCCACCATTGCCCCTTCGACTTCTAAACCGTGCAAGAAGGGATGAAGTCGAGCCCCTTACAACCTATCACACAACGGATATCAGTCTTTAGTGTGGACAACTGTGCAGGCCGCGTCATAGATCACATCGTCTGGTGCATTTCTCTTTGTTGTGGGGAGACAAGCCCTCGGGAGATGTGCCGCCACCTCGGTAAACACTTTAGCGGGAACGAGAATTGTCTTCCTGTCTGTGCCTCCCCTTGTCGAGCAGAAGCTCCCCTGCTGATCCTCCTTCCGAGCGTGCCTTGTGGGGACATCTGGTGATCATTGCCATGACTATACCTACGATGAGCAGGTTTTGGCTAGCACGATAACTCCTCTCCACAAGTCTCGGCTGTTCAAATGAGATCTGCTGCTGCCACAGCTATCCGGGCCCAGTCTGTGAGCTCTCCGAGCTCCCTGACCAAATGCTGCGCCTGATCAAAAGGGCAATGCGTTCCAAAAATTCGCTAGGATTAACATTCGTTTAAAGCCTTTTCTGTGCTGGGGACCAAAATTCAACCACCTCTCTACCACATAACAAACGACCCAGAGTGGAAAATGACGTGTCAGTGCTCGCTGTGCGTGGCGGTCGAATTTCTGGCTGTAATGACCAGCACTCAGTGTGAATTCGTATGGGCAAAATGCCTGTTTTTATGAGGTTATAGTCCGCCGGACTCTGCCGCGGGTAGTGTATATACATACGCTTCCCTACTCTGGCCCTTGAGTAATGGAGCAACCTGGCACCCCAGTTCCTCCTCGTTCCAGCCAGAATGGGGGGACTGCCTCCTTCCAAATTGTGAGTTAAATATGACTCAAAGGCGCCGTGGTCTTTCGAAGTAAGGGTAACGTGACCTTAGCCGACTCGACCAGTCTGAAGAAGTGGAGTGGGCGCTAGCACTGGTTGAGCATCACCCACGGGCTTTTCCGGTTTAACTCGAGCTAACTCGAGCTGTAATTTGTCGCGCGGCCTCTGTCCCCGGTCCGATCGCTGTTTCCTTTTTTACGTTCCTCGCCATTCCTTGCCTCACGTCCTTCTCTCGTTCTCTTTTCTCACACGTTCCTTGATCGTCGTTCTCTTTCCCGCACTTCCTGGCGCTCGTTCTCTTGCCGCACTTCCTTCGCGCGGTGCTCTGTTTCCCACTTCCTGTCGCTCGGTCTCTTGCCGTCACGTTCCTTCTCGCGTGTCTCTTTCCTCACGTTCCGTGTCCGG
Source organism: Conus ventricosus (assembly GCA_018398815.1). Taxonomy (NCBI): domain Eukaryota; kingdom Metazoa; phylum Mollusca; class Gastropoda; order Neogastropoda; family Conidae; genus Conus; species Conus ventricosus. The sequence continues at coordinate 85,657 of JAFLJL010000515.1, read as the reverse complement.
TAATGGAAGAGCGAGGTTCGGGCGCCTGGTAGGCCTAGCTCTAAGTGCCGCGGCTGCATTGTTGGAATGGCGCACTAGGACGGAAGTTGTGGTGAGACGGGACTTCGCCAGTGGCAGATTGCCGACGGTCGGACTTCCTGGTCGGATGTCGCCTACCCACTGCAAGGCCGAGGGTCTCCAACAAATTAACCAGTACAAATAACGCGGTAACGAATACCGTCATGCGTTAGTGCCAAATAATAGTGACACACCGGTTCCAAAACACAAGAGTGTAAGGGAAACAATTTCCCCCACCACACTGGGGAAACACACTACAACACAACCCCTGTAGTAATAAAATGGGTAACCCACGCGAAACCCCCAAACCACGTGGAGGCAAACACGTCAAACAAACAAACCACGGTTTTTCACCACACAGCTACGGAACGAACGTACTCCCGGACGAACGGGACGTGCTTGATAATATATCTCCAATATCGTACGTACGATTCACAAGAAGAATACGGCGCCCGCAAAATAGGCCCGTGGTGCCACTCGCACTCACGTTCAATAGCTTTACGTTGAAACGCCGCGTGTGAGTAGCTAAGACTTGACTCTAAACATGTGTGACCCCAAGCCGACACATATACAACATAACCACATGCACACAATTCCAAGGCAGTAAAGTCAAAGAGTGGCACAACTGGCAATTTGGAAGTAAAAATCGCTTCTTCACAACACATCTGAGTAAAATAGATCTAATAAGAAGTTAATATGGCGTGGGAAATGGTGGACGTGAATTGGGCCCAAGTTCGGTTACTTGCCGCTGTACTGTGTGGAGGGCTTTTTTCTAAAATTTTGAGGGAAAGAAATGAACAAATAGCGGTGGGCACAATGGCTGGCCCTCGCCCACAAGCACGCGAGTCGCAATACACCCGCACACGAGACTCGACCTCGCTCCGGGCACAACCGCAAGCGGACTCCAATCACACAAATATCACTATAAAGAGTTCATGAAAATTTTCTCGTCTCCCCCGGCCAACACCTCAGCGGGGTTTTTATTTCGTTCTTTTCTCTCCAAAGTTTATATTAAGAATATTAACCCCTCACAGCAAGCTTCACATTTCAGCCAATACATATTCTTTTACTTCCAATTTTTTTTCACGTTTGCTAGGTTCAGGAATTCATACTTTGGGTGGTCCATAAAGTGACTCATATCCCAACGATTCAAAAATTATAACATTTTTTCCTCTTCTCTCAGATATACTGGATTCTACGCGGAAATCCGTCCCCCCGGCACAGCGGGATACCAAATAGAATCCCCCCCCCCACCCCTTCCCCACACTCGATACCAAAATAGAGTCTTCCGACCAGCGGGGTAACATTAGAACTCCTCCCAGTACAACGGGAACCAAGTAAAAAGCAGCCAAATACTGACGGGTATAATAATAACGACCATGATTACGGGTCCATCAGACTCCGTCAGTTTTCCCCCTGAATCTAGGCGACTGGCTGCTTGCCTCTCATGTTTCGGACTCCACAATCCCCATAGACTCCTGTAATAAAGAACACTTATGAATGAAAAGTATACAAAAAAGGTACTCACACCGAGTTTCATCGAATTCCTCGAACGAACCTACCTATCAGATATGTGGATCAGGAGTTTCCAATTTCGTTCCTCAAAACAATAGAATGCCGAATTTTACAATTAATCAAAACGGAGCCACTTATATCCACTTACCCTAAGTTACTTAGGGCTGGCTCCACCCAATACCGGAGCTTACATATTTCAGTGGGCGTAACCCCTGTCTAGTCAAGCCTATGTATAAATTATATTTGAGTCTAAATGGAAACGACCCCACATTCGCCAACAACAAGGAGAATCCAAGAAAACTCATCTGAAACTGACCTCTGTAAACCTTGACCGCGAAAGAATCCTCGACCGCGAAACAGACGAGACGGCGTGGAAAATTGCCACCACGTTGCTGGGAATTGTAAGGATGTAAAAAAAGTGCCAGAAGCCGGCTGATAATTGTCTGAGTACTGAGCCCAAGTTTCTGGAATGGACCACGCTGTGCCTGTCCACGTGGATGTTTTGAAAACTTTCCCCTGACCAAAGCCACGCTGCTGAGTAAATCCCGGCTGACACATTAGTGTGCGAAGAAGGGATCTTCTCTCTTTGGCGAACTGTTTTTCCGGATGTGCTGTCCTGGACTGGTCCCATAACGCACAGTTCTTCATGCCAGTATTGATTTGACGCTCCTTTAAAAATACTGCAGATCTTTGGAAACGCTTTGTAAAATTGCTCACGAATCAACAAACGCTTACAGAATCAAAATCACTCCAGTAGTCGAAAAGTTCGAGCCCAGCGATCGCAAAAATGAAAGTGCGGTTAAGAAATGCGGGAGAGGATTCCCCTTTCTCCGGCCTAACAGAGCGAAATTTTTCTCTGAAACCGTCCTCCGGCACTGTACGGGTTTACACGCGGACGGTAGGTCTGCCCACGAGTGATTCCTTAGCGATACGAATGTATAAAGTTAAGGGGGGGCCTGGGGCTCCTTTCCTTTGATTAGGACGCTAGATACTGAATCCATTTATCCTGTGGCCCTCCACAAGGTAGCAGGAGTCTCAAAACGGTACACAAAAAGCATCAATATCATCGTGTGCTCTCATCAAAGACAGGCATGTTTTGGAATATAGAAGTTTTCCCTGATACAACCCTTGAATTGAGTCATATCACCGTCAACGTTCTCAAACGTCCCCTGCTACTCCTCCCCTTTTGAATTCGGATCCTTTCCAACTGCAAATCCAATGCTTTCTGCCTTTAGCACAGTTCTCTCTTCACACTTTGTCTATCCTCTCTTTCCTCTCTTTCTTTCTCTCTCACCCTGTTTCGTTCCGCTCTCGTCACACGCAACTGCTCTTCTCCTCGAACGTCCTCTGCTCGTTATGTAGGCGATTACCCTCATCCCCTGTAACCCTAACTCCGCGCTTCAGCCATAGATTGTTTGAAGGAGGCTTCCATTTTGAATAATCTTAGAAAAGACAATAAATGGGAAGTTTGCACCCAAAAGCACTGGAATGGGGAAAATGAGAAAAAAAATGATGGATCTAGGTAACACACTGTAAATAAAATTCTTATGAATAAATTGTAGCCCTTTAACTTTCAAAACAAAAAGCTGAATTCCGACACTCACGCTATAAGAAGCACAAGAAAGAACGACCGGAAATAAATGTTCCCAACGTGAACACAAAAGCAAAATTATCAAATGTCAAACAACAAAAGAAAACAAAAGAATGATCCACACCAACTCAGGAATTATTTTCTAAGCAAAACGTGTTTTATTAGGAGGGAGTTTTTTCCGCACGTGCCTAACCTGTCCTGTAAAAGAGCTAGTCGTTACTATCCTGGAAGAAGGGGAAAAAACTATTTGAAAGAAAACAAGAGACAGAGTAAGAATTTAAAATAAAACAACTAAGAAGACGATCAAGCTGCTCCCACTCTGAACAATTGCTGAATTTTAGCAAGGAAGCGGGGGCTCACCGGAGCTGGGGAAAAAAAGGACAAGCATAACAATTCATATGAATATCATACTGACCAAAAAAACAGAGAGATGTAACTCACTCGCAGCTGAAAACAAAACACTCACATCACACTCCCAATACTATCAAAGCAAACCCGACCAACAATTAATTCAAGCAAATGGTAACTAACAATGCGCCAACCTACTTAGTCATCACTCCTCGAAAATTCATTTTATAGTTAAACAAGGTGAGAAAACGTATCCCAAAATTCAGAGGAGTACAAGCGGTATCCTTTTCTTTTCAATCACAAAAGGGGGTTTAAACATATCTTTCAATTGAAGGGGAAACAATCAAACTATAAATAAGGGAGTGAGGTGAATACTTCAGAGAAAAAAAAACCTCGCCTAACACATTCACACGTATTTACCCGACAGTCGGGGTCACCACTGTCACAATGCCGGGCCTCGCACACAAGCACGCGATCGCATTCACCCGCACACTAACTCGACCTCTCCGGCACAACAGCAATCGACTCCAATCAAATCAACACAAAGACACGATAAAAGATGCATGAAAATTTCTCCCCCTGGCCAACAACCTCACGGGTTTTAAGTTCTTTCTTTTCCTCTCCACCAAAGTATAGTAAAGAATATGAACCCCTCACATCAAGCTTTGCCACTTTTCTGCCCATACATATTCTTTTACTTCCACTTTTTTTTCACTTTTTGCTAGTTACATGATTTCATAACTTTGGTGGTCCTTTTTGTGACTCATACCCTACGTTCAAATTTATACAAGTTTTTTCCGTCTCTCTCAGATATACTGGATTCCATCTCGAAAATCCTTCCCGGCACAGCGGATTACCAAAAAGATAGTCCTTCCCACACAGCGGATACAAATAGAGTCTTCGCCAACACAGCGGGTAATCATTTAGACTCCGCCAGTACAACGGGGTAACCAATAAAAATCATCCTAATACTGCGGGTAATAAAATCTTCCTAAGAGGACGGCCAGCAGACTCACCGTCAGTATTTTCCTTTTTTCCCCTAACAGCGACTGGCTGCTTTCTCTCTTGATTCAGACGTCCACAATCCCCAAATACGGTCCTGTAATAATACGACTTATAATGAAAAGTATATAAAAAAGGTTCGCACCGTATTTGCATCGATTCTCGAACGAACCTACCTACCTGATTTGTGGACAGGAGTTTCCAAGTTCGATCTCAAAACTAAGAATGGCGAATTTTACAAGTAATCAAATCTGGATCCACATTTCCACGTACCCTAAGTGACGTAAGTCTGCCTCCACCCAAACCGAGCTTACATTTTTCTGTGGGGCTTAACCCCGGCCTAGGTAAGCCTAGTGAATTCTAAACATTGTGCTGTCTTTCTCTCCTGACAGCTCTGACAAGGGCTAGCAATGAATGAAATATCTCTCATCCAGTCGCCGCAGCAGTTAACACCCCTGAGTTCCACTCTTGTTTTCCTACAACCCAGGGACCGTTATTCACTTCAGTGAAATCCCACTCAGCTTCTACCCAAACTCTAAAAATGGCCATTCATTGGCAGCTTTAGAGCAAACAGTCACATCAACAAAAAACATTTACAATAACCAAAACCAAGCCTACACTGGGGAATGACAAGCGTCGCGACTATCGAAAGGAATACAAATGGAATTATAACAAAAAATGTAAATTGAATTTTTTCCTATTATATATTTAGAGGGTCCACACAGAGAATAGATCACAGACGTTCGCCCAACCTCCACACTAGTAAAAAGTGAAGTTGCGGTCAACAATCCTTGCCTGCGTCTCTGATCCTTCCAGTACTTTCAGATCGAAAGATCCGCAGAGACGAGCCCTCAAAATAATATGTGACGTTTTTATTATGACCCCATTTCATAAATGATGGTTGAATGCTCAGGCAAGAACGATAGAGACCGTAGCAACGAAAGTCAAGCTTTCGTCCAACAACCCTTCACTTTCTTTCCACAGATGGCTTCAGAGGTGTGATCTTTGATTACAACAAACTGACAATTTAATTAAATAATGAATCAAGATATGATGATCTGCGTGAATATGTCGTATGGTTGCTTTGTAGGTTGATGTCCATTTTGTCCCTATGAAATGAATCACATACTAAAGATATAAATCAGGCTCATGATACAATAAACAACAAAGGCGCGTGGCCGTCGCTCTCTCCGCTTCCTTGCAGGAGCACAAATATCACTGCCCCTTGTGCTACAAATATATTTCTCCGGAGAATACACGCAGAATATAGTTATACAAAAAAAAAATATAAAGAAAAAAATGTCTGAGTGGCTGTACGTGCGTGAAGTGTGAGGATTTTTGAGCTAAGTTTGCTCTCAGCTTCACGGAATCCCGGTGGGGTTCCGATTCTGGTGACGCTTAAGTCCACGCCGTTCCGATAAGGTTGACACACCGCAGCACGTTCCCTCTCAACGAAGAATGCAGCAGAATAAGATGTTGCGGAATGAGATAAAGATGGGGGGGAAGGAGGTGAAACTGGATGGTCGTAAAAGAAGAAGTACGAAAGAACCTGCAAGATAACAATGTCTTAGATCTGCGCTATTGTGGCACATCACTATTCCACTCACACATCTCTAGACTCTCTTTACAATTGCATCGAGCTTCCGCTATCAATTTACATTTGATTTGCCTTCAAAAATTGCCTTTATGCTACACTCGTTAACAAAGAATGAAAGTGTACAGTAATATTCCCATCGCAGGACGAGTTATTCGCAAGCTTAGTGCTATATTACAATTACATTTAATCCTTGAAATGGATTAAATCAATTGGCGTCAATCTTCATTTTATACAGATCACTTAGATTCCACAAAAGGCTTCTGTTAATAATTTGAACCTCTTTACGATTCTTTAAATAATAAATCGTGCATTCACTACAAATATCACATCGTCTAAATAGGTTGCTTACAACAGTGAGCGGAAATAGAATTTACATTATATGGATTTATACTTGGAAACACCATATGCGATGAGAGCAAACAGATGAAAAGGACAGCTCTAACAACAATCATACGTGTTGACCGAACCTGAAATATTTTAATTCAGAGCATAGTAACATGATCGCACGCACAAAATATTATTGAACTGTAAATGTCCGTAATCGATTAGATGGAAATAGATTTGGTTGCCCTCTATACGGAAAAATATTTAGACCTATTTACCTCAAACAGTCTTTAGTACCCACATTGTTCCGACTCGCCCACGGAACGATGATACCGTTCACGCCTCCCCGTAAAGTTGCAGATCGTCGATCGCGTAATGCCCCTTCAGTCCGCCCTCGACTGATACCTTCAAATGGGTGCCTTGGGTCTTCGAATAATGTGACCTTTCTTGCAGAGCCATTTTCACACGGCCCTGGTTGTCCAAGATGGTAGAATTCAAGCGTGTACTATGTACTGCACATGCGCGAGACAGAGACTCCACGGACTCTTGGACAGTCGCGATTGGTCATACGACGGGTGGCATGCCCTAACAATTGTAAATTATTTTATTATTAATAAAATCTAAAGTCTGCATTGACGCGTGAAATTAGAACGTACTGCTGTAAAGCAAAAAGAACAATTAGTTGTGTCGGTTGGACTATAGAAAATTGTAAAAAATCCCCAAAAGCCGCAGAGCGAAAAGACGTCCATGTAGCGAGTGCGTCTTTTTCCTTAATGAAAATGAACCGAGCTTATTAATGAAAGTCCACACTGGCTCAGGGTGTCCCCCATCACACCCCCCTCCTCCACATGAGGACTGTTCACGGACGCGTCCCAGTCCGGGGAGGGTGCCCAGTCAGCGCTCTGTCGGCCTCCGGCAATGGTCCCCCGAATGGGAATCCTGGTTAATCAAGCGGCTAGGCTGGAAAGCCATGTTCCAAGCCTTTACTCCAAGGAGTTTCTTCCCTGCCCTGAAAGAAAACAACGTTCTCCTCAACACCGACAACACGACTGTGGCGTGTATTCAACAAGCTGGGGGTGGGGGGCGTCTCACTACTCCCTGTCCCCTGAGGGCGGAACAGCTTCTTCGGTGGTGCGAGACACAATATATCCGGATCTCGGCCAAAGCAGGTTCCTGGGAAGATCAACATTTCTCGCGGACGCCCCCTCAGCAGGTCGCACAAGGTTCTGCGCTCCAGAAGGGACTCTCGTCCACTCTAATCCTGGAACCGTCCGGGACTGTAGGTTCAAACAGGGTCTGGGGGGGGGGGTACCTCTGGTTGACCCTGTTCGCAACCCGGTTGAACACCACCGTCTCAGCTGTATGGCCCCCCTGGGCCGGATCCGGCAGCGTGGGCTTGACGCCCTGTCCCATCCCTTGGTCCGCCTGACAGCTAGCCTTCCCCCGTTCCCATTCTGAAAAGTTCTTCGCAAGGCTAGGGAAGTATGCACCACGCTTATTACGGTGGCGCCACGCGGCCCCCATGCCGGGTTGCCGGTCTGGTACACCTGTCTCACGTGCCTCCGATAACCGCGCGCCTTAAAGGCAAAGTCCCGCTTAAGCCACGGTCAGCATTCCACACGGCTATACAAACGTGCTGCATCTCACGCCTGGCTACTGGGAGGGACCGCTGTCTGACAGCACCTCTATCCCCAGCGGTAATCTCCGTGTGGATCCAATGCCCCCTCAGTCAGCACCCAAAGCGTCCTATAGTGGCCACTGGAATGGCTGGCTCTCTGGGTGCGCTCCAGCCACGCAGTAATCACCTCATCTCCTTCGCAAGCCAATTGGCGATCTACCTACGTTCTTTCTTCAGAGAGTAAACTTCAGCCTCCTCTGTTAAGGTTCACAGGCGCGATTTCCCCACTATCCCGCCAGTTAGGGGCCCCTCCTTCGGGACCGAGACCCTCTTCCGGCGGGATCTTGTCCAGAGGAGCAGCCCTACAGGAGAGCCCGATGCCCCGCCGGAATCCCGGCTGGATCTTTTCTTAGTCCTCGCCTCCCTCCAGGCTCTCCCCCCCTTCGAGCCCAGCCGGTGTGTTTCTCGTAAATGCCTGTCCTTCAAACGCCTTTCTCGGTTCCCTGAGGCCCTCTAGGGAGGCGCTGCAGTGAAGTCCACGCCCTTAGTGGGCCTGCTGGGGACGGCGCCTCAGACCGAAGGGCTCCTATATCGCTTCGCCTCCGCCCAGAATTTTAGGCGAAAAACAGGTGCCAGGTTTCTTCTTCCCCTACTATCTCCATTCTCCTTCCTCGCCTCTTCTATCCTCGTCGATCCTCCCGCCCCGGACGGACGAAGACCGCTCGCTCTGTCCGGGCGGCTTCACTCTGCAGGAGTATAGGAAGCGCACGAAATCTTCTCGCTCCAAGCACGCCCACCTGTTTTCTCTCTTGCAACTAAGGTTATAAGGAGGACATCAGGCGCTCTTCAATCTCTCGAGGGCTGAGAGAAGTCATTAAAGCTGCGTCGCGAGACCTGAAGGGATTTGGCTGGTGTTCTCACCTAACCTCATGAGATTAGGCAGGGCTCTTCGCTGGCAGTAGCTCATAATGCCAGCAATCAGAGTGTGTTAGATGCCGCATATTGGCTTCCCATTCCCCCTGCACCTTCATCAAATTCAACTGCGCGACGTTCTCGTCTGCGCGATGATGGGTCTAGGGATCGCATCAGCTGTGGTGGTCGCAACACGCCCATCTCCGCCACAAACACACGCGCCGGCTCTTCTCGCTCCCCAGGCGTAACCAGTGAGCCCTCCTTCCAGAGTGCGACTCTGCTTTATAACCACGGTTAGATGTGTAATTAAGGAAATTATTCTAAAATTACGTTTTAATCTAACAATACTTACCGTGGCCACGCAGAGACCCTCCCTACCTCCCGCCTTCCTGGGTCCATCAGGATTCTCAGTCAGGGTTATTTTACCTCGAAAAAGGATGTTCAGAGCATGCGCAAGACGAGGCCCTTTCAGGGGTTTTGTTGTCCGTACGGACTTCTTTGTATACGAGGCAGGAGGGATTGCAAATTGGTGCCGCGTTTGTGTGTTACGTCTATTGGACGCAAAAACGGTTCAACCGTTGTATGAAATTTGGCATGTACGGCCCTTGTGACCCGAGGATGGTTTTGGGCTAATCTCGCTTAAAAATAAAACCGTTAAAAAACCGTTAAAAAACTGTATTACGGGTTGGCAAAGACAGCTTTTCCGCTGCTTTTCTTCAATTAGCCGTTGTGACTTTGCACACGTCCAGGACTACTTCTCCAAAATGAAGAACCAGTTATTTGCAGGTACAAAAACCGGGAATTTTGAACAGTTAAAAACCGTTAAGAACACCTTATCCGATAAAAGAAAACGGATTTAAAAAAAAAAACTCCGGTCCTCGTAAATTAGAAAGGCACGTCTGTGGGGACCCCAAGGTTTTTGGCTAATGTCCTAAAAAAAATAAAACCGTTAAAACCGTTAAATCGGTTATAGCTGTTTCAAAGAGCATCGTTTGCCTCTGCTTTTCATCAAATGCCGTTGTGACATTGCACAGGTTAACATCAAACCTAGAGGACATCTCCCGAGTAACATAGGGGTCATTGGACAGTTTCTACGACTTTAGTGATGACCGTTAATTATAAACGGTTAACAACACGTTCTCTCCCCTAAAAACGATCAAAAGTCAACTTTGCTGAGGTTGGCGGCAAAGGAGCTCGTCGGATATCGCCACAACCATACTTGGCATGAAGTCCGTAGTGGACTTACTGTGGATATCATTGTGGTCATCGATAGTTTTTATGACCGTTATTTATCATCGTTAAAAAGCTTTATTTTCTAAATTTACACCTTTTCGTGATGAAATTTGGTATACGGTGTAGGTTTAAATGCTGACAATGATGAACAACTTACAACGAACCAAACGTAAAATTGACCGTGTTAAAAACCCGGTATTATATAAATTAGACCATTCTTGATGAAATTCGGTATACATATGCAGGTTATCACGCTGAACAATGATAGAACAACTTACACGAACGGAATCTTAAAATTGACCGTTAAAAACCGTTATTATATAAATTTAGACCGTTTTTCTGAGGAAATTGCGGTATACAGATGCAGTTTTAACCACGCTGATGAATCATATACAACTATACGAACGGAAACTTAAATATTGAACGATTTAGACCGTTTTTATATAAATTTAGACCGTTCCTATTGAATTCGTATACAGGTGCAGTTTTACACGCTGAGCAATGATATACAAAACTTACACGAACGGAATACTTAAAATTGAGCGTTTAAAAACCGTTAAGATCCTTTATTTCTAAATTTAGACCTTTCCTGATGAAATTGGTATACATGGTGCAGTTTTACAAGTCTATTCAATGATAGACAATAATATGAACAGAAATCTTAAAATTAACCGTTTTAAATCCGTTAATTTCGCAATGTTAAGTAGATGGGGAGTCTGCAGAGATTTCAGAAATCTACCAATAGTTATATCGCTGCAATACCCTCTTTATTTTTGTCTGTCAACAAGAGCCATGGTCAGACATTTTCCATCCGGTGGGCAGATCTAACCGTTCGCGTTTTACACATAGATGGTTCTACGTTGCAGCATCACAACTGAACGCAGAAACACTGTCTATACTAGCCTACACCCTGCAGGGCCAGGGGGATATCGGGGTGAACTAGGTTATTTTAGACTAAAATTTCCAACGTGAATAAATTGCCAAGACCAAAACCGGGAATTCGAAACCAGACCTTTGATCATGAGTTCCAGCGCCTTATCCACTACAGGTTAGGGAGGCCCCTACACAGTTTGTCATTTGGAGGCAACGTCAATCGAGTAATTTTGGAATTGCCGATCGGTAAGTTCATTAGAACAGGCCGTCCCTCCAGCGACTTGTGTCGCGTAGTACGAAAAAACATTGTGAAGAAAAAATTGATTGAGAGCAAAGAAGGTCAGAGAGCAGGGTGAGACAGCTACCCAAAAGTAACAGGAGAGCGAGTAGTCCTGATGTTGGACATACTTGACTGGAAGCTTGGGCAAGAGAACTCATCGTCACCAACCCAGTGGGGTTGTCCCCTTCAACCCTTACCTCCGACATTAGTTCAACTGCCACATAATGTGGAAATATGCAGTAGCCATAAAAACCAGCATGTACGTCCCTGAAGTATGTCAACAAGGGCACAGACCTAAGCCGTCTCCAACTCCAAGCCACTCAGGCAGGTGAAAGGAGCAGCTCAACAACCTCCAGTCGTTGATGATATCCAAATGTATCCAGATTGCCCGCTAAATTGGCTGCATCGAGGCGACCGGACACTCCTGGGATTGCCGCTGCATGAGCGCCACCCCCATGGTGCAGAGACCCGCTGTCCCAGTTGGAGAATGGACATAGGGGTCTATTCAATCCTACACAAGGCATGCAAAGAGCACAAGGCTCCCCCCAGAAGCAACCTTTACCCGCCATCTTTATGCCTATGCTCTCAAGACCCTAAAGCACGAGAGCTGAGTACGTGGAAGTCCCCGAGCACACTGCAAATGGATGTCCACGCAGAAAATGGGGAAGAAACGACAAAGGCACTGGAATCCGCGATTGACGCACAGTTCCTCGTCCGCCAGGGAGAGTGCTACTTTCTTGATGCTTCTACTCAACGTTATGGAAGGACCCCGTTCGTTATAGGAGCTGAAGATTGGCAACGGCTATTCCACAACATTTTTTCGATCTGGCAATGCGCTTGGACGCCCTAGAAGATGAGAAGCATCGACACTTGCCCTGGAGGAAGCTCCATCGCTTAGAGACCCCGACTGCTGCATGACTTCGTTTTATTCTGGTGCTTGCAACCCCAGAAACCCAGGCAACCTGTGGAACCTCGTTCAAGACCAGCTGCGGAAGAGGTCCTCGTCCAAGACCGAAGAGAATGTCTAGTATGAAAGCACAGGTACTCAGATCCATCTCACCAAGCTCTTACGGTGATTCAGCACAATCTCTTCCTTCTGGGTACCAGTCTACTGAGGAGTATGGGATGCCAACAGTCCACACAACAACAACATGTGCCTCGAGAATACTACCGCGAGACTAAAACGACCACTGCTGCACTCCAGCAGCAGCTGAGACCACTGAAGAAGCTGACTGCTGACAGAGAATCGTGTGCGACACGTATGACCATGGTGGAGACATGAGGCATGATCCCACAGCAAAGCTGCAACATAATGCTCCTTATTGCTCCATCAATGACCTTCTTCCGGAAGCTTATCCTAATCAGGATCCGCTCCAGGGCAAAATAGTGCTAGCACACTGCTTTCCAGTGCATTGCGCTACACTTTTGCCGGTGGCGACAGTACTTTGCACTTGTCAAGGGCTATTTTGGAGGCCGTCAAGCATGAAACGCCAACCGCTCTGTCCACGTGGGGGCAACGTTGGCCAAAGTCATCATAGAGCTGCTACCGTCATTATTGATGAAGCTCCCATGACTCACATAGCGGTCTACGAGGCCATGGACTCTACCTGCAGACATCACCCCAAGTGCTCAGGCCAGTGGGAGGCAGCTCAATCCTGTTCTGTGGGACTTCAGGCAGTTCCGCCATTCGTCCTCAATGGCAACAAGATCCCACGATTGTCAACACCTGACTGAAGAATGGCGGAGCATGAGTGTTAAACTCTAACCACCAATATGAGAGCCCACCTGTCGGGATACCCCCTGACAGCCACTTTCGGCCCAAACGTTCTGCTTTGACATTGGCAATGGGCCATTGTGTCAGTTTCCAGATACATAAATTGGTCCCACCAGCACTATGAGCCAGTTTATGATAGCCAGGAGGATCGGATAGAAGCAGTCCTACCCGAGCTTCATGCTCACTGTGCTGACTCAGACGGTTAGCGAAAGGGCCATAATCTCCACCCAGAGCGAGACTGTCAACAGCTGAACAAAAAACCGAGCGGACTGTCCCTGAGAGAACGCTGTACAGAGTTCCCCTGGTTACACCCAAGATTGATGATGAGGAATCTTTACCACAAGAACTCCTGATCTCCATTGAATTTCGGACGTTCCACAACAGGAACTGGTTGCTGAATTCTGGAGTCCCCAGAATCTAACTCCGCTGACTGGACCCGCCAAAGGGATCAATGGCACCTGAGGTGTCTTCTCCTGACTGCACAGGCACGTTGTAGATGCGAAAATATCATGTGCCCCCACAAAGGTGAAACCGGTGCGGCGCCCCAGAATTCCTCTGGAACCCATGTACTCACCCTCTCCATTCCAGTTTCTGAAGCTTCAGTTCAAATGAAAACCACTTGCGCGCGACATCATCAAGAGCCAGCAGACATGTTCAGCCCTGGGGTAGAACCGGACCGTGCCGTGTGTACACATGAATTTTCACGTTGCAGCATCACGAACTGAAACGCTGAAAAACTCAGACTATACTTGCGCCCTAACGGGAGACCAAAATGTTGTTACCCAGACCCTCCAATAGACCATATTACATCGTGTAAATTGCAATCGTTTCTTTCTTTTTCTGGTTTTGTTTGGATTTTAACGTCCGTGCCCCAAATCAAGATATGCAATGGCGGGCCCGTCACATTTAGCCGACACAGGCGGAGGCCAGGGGAACACCAGGGTGAACTACGGGTCAATTTAGCTGGAAACATTCCACGTGAAAATTTCCAAGGACCAAGCCGGGAGTCGAAACACGACCTTTGAATCATGATCCAGCACGTTATCCTCTAGGTATGGTGCCCCTACAGATTGTCCATTTTCGAGCACTTCAATCAAGTAGTGAGAAGGCACGGTAAGTTCACAAAGTACAGCCATCACCTCTATGGACTTGTGTATCGCATGACGAAAAAATTGCGTGAGGGAAAACGATTAATGAGGCATGAAGGAGGGGCGTCCCGAAGAAATTGGTTTAGTTGATAGGTGGAGGCGGGACATTGGTCAGTCTGGGAAAGAAACGAAACATAACAAACCCAAGCTGATGTTTAATTGTATTGTCTTTTAAGTGGTGAGAGTGAGTTGTGCCAAAAAATACAGATTGACCCGAGCGAAGCCGGATACTCCGGCTAGTATATATATATATTTATATATATTTAGTATAGATATAGATATATATAGATAGAACTACAAAGCTGATTTTGGTCTTTCGTCTGTTCGCTTATACAACCCCACCATTGTTGGCCGTTCGGCCACCTAATTTGGCCATCAAAGTTATCTTGCTGTCCTACTGTCACGAGACCGACCCACTAAGGTCTGCCCGACTGGATCGGTTAAGTGGAGTGAAGGGAGTGACTGACCTCGCACGTTAGGTCCTCGCAGGAGACCACACAAAAAAGATTACATACAACACCCCCAGTTATTCACCAACACAACGCAATCATCACAATAGAATATTCAACGCATGCACCATGCACAATTACAATCAAGCTGCCATCAACGCACAAAAGGCACAATCCACTCAAGCCATCGCAATCCACAACTGACACAATCATATTCATAAATAAATAATTCCAGCTCCCCTCCCTTCCCTGTCAGGTTATGCCCTCCACACCCTCCCGGCACCTCCAAAGTCTACAGGAACCCTGTCGCACTAGGTGCCACCTATCCGGTTTTTTGGTTTCTAGAAGAGAGTTTTTCTAGGCCGACCACCTTGCAACGCACAAACAGACGGTGGAGAGCGCGTCTCGGGGACGGAGCGTTTGTTGCGGAGGTCCGAGACGGATCAAGACCGTCCAGCCAAGTCCACGCTTCCCCCCAGTACGTGGCCCCATCCAGTGCGGGTCCCAACAGTGCGTGGCCCAACCAGTGGCGCGTTACCACCATGCGTGGCTTTCCGGGGAGAAGCCTCCGGAGGAGGGAAAGGTAAACGGGAGGAAAGTAGAAAGACGGTACTGGAACCCCGGCAGTCATACAGCTGACCCACCGTGAAACCGTACCCAGACATATCGCATGATGGGCGAGGGGGTCTACTAAATCACCCACAAACTTCAAGCACAACACAGACTGAGCAGATCGCGGCAAACCTACCAAATTACAGGTATTTCGTTAAAGTTTCTCCATACGAAGCAGGTAGAGACTGCATAACTGAACAGGCGATAAAACAAATATGAAATGATCTTTAGCCTTCTCTCTCACACGTTTACATTTCCTTCTTAGGAATTGAACAAATAAAGCTACCATGGCCTTTACATCTGACACCACATTTGCAAATAATAATAATTCAATGGCACAATTATCCCCACATTTTATGCAACATTTCAAAATAACACAAATTTCCCACACGCATCCTACGACTAATCTTGCGTACCACGCTCGCGAACCATAATACTCGTCTCCTTGACACACACAAACAGACAGTGGCCGAAGAATGTAGCCCGGCAATTGTGACAGGGCGGACGAGCGTGACCATGCAAGTAACCAACCCAATCGCCAGGTTCTCGCCCTTCCCCACCGAGTACCGCATCACCAAATGCAAAAAAGGAGAAAGACTTTTAAGATATAAGTTTGACGGGCCAGGTTAAAGATTGAATTAACCAGAAATAGTGTCTCAAACAATTTTTCTCTTTTATAATTTTGAAACCAAAAACTTTTTGCGCAAATGAGAAGATTAGCCGCTAACATAATAAAAAAACACAACAACAAATAAACCTCGAAACTGATGCTTACCAGCTACCCGGGTGACCAAAGAGCGGGTGGGTGACCCAAAGAGGCGGGTCAAACGACGCTCTCGGCCCGCTGTCCAGACTCTCTCGCCCTCTTGCCCTCTGTCCACGAGAGGACAGCAGCGCTGATGTGGAAAAAGATGAAGTGATGTCTCTCGCCTGTAGAAGGGAAGTACCGACTGTACATTCGACGATAAGGTGAAGAACCAGGACCGAGCAGGCGCTCCCAAGACAGCTCCGCTCGAGGGGAAAGAAAACTATGCCTAAACGATGGCGCCACAACATGCCACGCTACGTCACGGTGAAATAACCTCAAGCCTAAGAGGATCCTCCGCACGTGCGGGCAGTGAAAAGAACAGTGAGAGGCCGTAGAGAAAGCCAGAGTACAAGAAAATGATACCAGCCACCGTGACCGCAGGATAAATTGCTACGGCATGGATAGAGAGAGAAGAGAGAGAAAGTAAAACCAAACCTGAGCTAAACCACACCTAGGTGCAACCACATCACAATCCACATTAAGGACAGATATACACAACAACGACGACAACACCAAAGTGAACAATTCTACGACCCTAGATTGGGCCAATCGTCATAGGCCTCGTAACAAACCCTGACAAAACCCCCCCTTCTCAAAGCATCTGTTTCTCTGAGATTCAGTGCTCCGTTGAACCTTGACGCATGTGCAAAGTCACAACAATTGGACTGAACCCAACCCTCCTGTGACCGACAGAGTACATCAAATCCAATACAAACTTCCCCGATAAATTCCACAGGAATACCATAATTCTACATGTAGCAAACAACTAAGCAAACCTTCCATCAAGGAAAAGAACTATCCGAAACATTGGCGAATTCTCTACCGGGTAACAGCACTAAGGTGATAACTGTCACTACACCTGATACAGAGACCAAAAAGGGGAGATTACCCTGGTTAGGGAAGTGTCCCGCTGACTGATTTGCTCCAATGTGCTGACGGCATACGGAGCAGCGCGGCTGAGATAGGCAGCATCCGTATTGTTTGCGGAACCCTGATATGGCGAAAAGGTACGCATGGCTCCTGAGAGAACAGCATTTTACCATCTAACGCACAATCCGCCCCTTTCCCCCAAACTAGGGTCGGCGGAGGCACCCTAGGATTGGTATAATGCTGTTCTCTGACTAGTAAGACTTTTCAATAACGACCCTACAATACTAATTTCTATACTTTTTAGATAGAGAACGTAGGGGAAAGCAGCAGTGGGCTGAATACCCCATAGTGAACGTAGGGATAAGCAGCACCGCTAAACGCCCCCCATCTACAAACGGTGGCAGGTAAGCCTTATTTGCTAAGGTTTAGCCTTCGTAAGTCCCCCACGATCCATTACTTACTACGGGGCCGACATACGATTTCGGATCACACCAGTTTCGGACGTATGTCCCAGGTTGGGAAAATGCTGATCATCTAAGCGTTTTAAAACCAGTATATTCTGGCATAAAAGCCACACCCACACAATGCAATGAAAACACAACCGCCGCACATAACCGACAGTCGCGCGAGCGCGCGCAGAACATAACCTCTCTCCTGAAACAGTAGCGCGCTCAAGCATATGACAAGACAAACACTAGCAAAGCTGGCCGAGTGTTCCAGAGGGGGGGGGGGTGGGAGGGAGGGGTTGGGGGGGGGGTGTATATACTCACCCGCAGAGACCCCGGCAAAGACCATCTACCTGATACTTATTTACTGTGTACGTGAGGTCCAGCATGATACAACCAGCCTCCGGCAGTACGCTGTAGTGACATCATCAGACACGCTTGGCGCCTGCCTGACATGACTGGACGCTTGTAGCTGACTTGTCCGGACCGTGCCAGCTGTGGCGGTGTAAACAATTCTACATACCTCACGCTCTCAAGTGCAGTGGGGCCATGTGCAGTAGGCGTAGTATAAAACCACCTGTGTTTTACAGTGTAACAGTCGTCTTGTTTAGCAAAGCTTGAGCTGAATGGTGTCTGCGATCCAGTGCAGTGTAGTGCTGTGTAGTGTAGTGCTGTGTAGTGCAGGGCTGTGTAGTGCAGGGCTGTGTAGTGCAGGGTGTGTAGTGCAGTGTAGTGCAGCGTGAATGCGCACCTGAAGAGCGTGTTGAGAGGGCTGAGCAGCGGTGTGTAGTGTAGTGTAGTGTAGTGCAGTGCTGTGTAGTGTAGTGTAGTGCTGTGCAGTGTAGTGTAGTGCAATGTAGTGTAGTGCTGTGCAGTGTAGTGTAGTGCAGTGTTCTAAGTTCTTAATCAAGTCTCTTCAACTTATAATTATTTATTAAGTTCTTTAATTAAGTATCCTCAAGTTTTTAATAAGTTCTTGATTAAGTCGCCTTAAGTCGCCTTAAGTTCTTAGTTAAGTTTTTAATCAAGTCACTGCAAGTTCTTTAATTAAGTTCTTAATTAAGTTACCCCAAGTTCTTAATAAAGTTATTAATCAAGTTTTTACTCAAGTTCTTATTTAAGTTATCTTTAATTATTAAAAAATACAATCTATGTTTTTATCTTAAATAGTAGATGTCTAATATCGTACACACACGCCTCAAAAAACGCGTCATCGCTGAGGATGTCTTGCTCAGCGTTCTCTGCGCGAGATCGGTTAGCATAAATCTTAATGAAGTTCTTACATCCTAAGCAACCGCATTGATTACAATTCTGGTCTATGGAAATGTCTTTTATAGACTCCATGTCTTTATTTATTGACTCCTCATTTTATAATACGCCATGATCTATTTTTATCAAAAAAACAAAAAATTAAGTTCTTAAAATATTAATGCATGGATCAAAATGATCTTTTGTTGTTGGTGGGTTTGGCAAGCTTTTGTCTTCTGTATTTAGTGGTTTAGATTCTTTTAACTGCTTTGGTTCTTGTTGCCATTGTTTATAAATTTTATAACAGTAATAACCACCCCCAGCAGCAGCAAGGGCGCCAAAAATGACAAACACACACGCCTCAAAAAACGCGTCATCGCTGAGGATGTTTTGCTCAGCGTCCTTAGCGCGAGATTGGGCAGCATAGATCTTAATGAAGTTCTTACATCCTAAGCAACTGCATTGATTACAATTCTGGTCTATGGAAATGTCTTTTATAGACTCCATGTCTTTATTTATTGACTCCATCATTTTATAATCCATCATGATCTATTTTTATCAAAAAAACAAAAAATTAAGTTCTTAAATATTATTACATTTCAAATGGATCAAAATGATCTTTGTTGTTGGTGGGTTTGGCAAGCTTTTGTCTTCTGTATTTAGTGGTTCAGATTCTTTTGACTGCTTTGGTTCTTGTTGCCATTGTTTATATATTTTATAACAGTAATAACCGCCCCCAGCAGCAGCAAGGGCGCCAAAAATGGCAACAGTTTTAAGTTCAATATTCCATGAAGACTTTGGTGCTGTAGGTCTTGAATCACATGGAGTTTTTATAGCTGGCATTGAATCAACTTGTTCTGGCGTTAGTGGTGTTATGTTTTCATGATGAGTTATATTCTGTAACATTAATTTTTTTTGTTTGTTCCACTCTGCTAATTTTTTTCTGCTTTAACACGCCAGGATGAGGATGCTTTTCACTGGTCTTCACCTGATTCAGTGTTTTCTGATTCTGCTGATTTTCTGGCTCGGTCATTTTGAAGGGAAATAAATCTATATGATTAAAAGTAATTAATCCCATGATTAGTGGCGATAAACAATGTTCCATATCTGTAATATAGATCACAGCTTAGAGACTCTAATGACTTTGTTAAAACTGGATCCTGCGTTAAATCATACATAAAGTCTTGTTCAGAATCAATGGGGGCAAATTTACTAACTAGTTTAGTGTACAAACTAAGAACTGTTTGCCTGACACTTTTTACCATTCTAGACCCCATCTGCGCTTCATACTGTTGTGATACTTTATAATGTCTTGCGGCGACATCTGTTGAATCTGTTCTATGCTGAATTCAGTTCCAAGGAACTGTTTTGTTTTTCCACATGCTGCCAAAGAATACAACCTCTCCTTTTGGGGCGTAACAGCTTGGTCATCAACTTCTTCATTTGTAAGTCCAAGACAGTTTAGGCTGCCCTGTAGCTGTAGTAGATCATCGCTGTTCAAGTTTTTTATTAATTATAATTATTATATTTTTTAAAATGAGCACCGAAAAAACTATTGCCAACCTTGTATACTATTCTGCTGTTATTGGAGGCCTAAGTGTAGGATACACAATGCTTGGTAAAAGCCTGTTAAAAATAAAACCGGCAGATCTTGGCAAAACTAGACTTTGAAGACTCAGCAAAGCTAATCGCTATTATTACAGCTTCGTTCGCTACGAAAGATTTTCTAGTTAAGCAAGGAATAATTCCAGAGAATATAAATATGTAAAAAAAATACATTTATAAAAAATGGCTTCACTCGTAATGATGATAAGTGGCGCAGTAGTGAATGCGCTTGCTTTTAGCGGAAGTAATTACGCATTTAGTAAACTGCGGGATGACGGTGAGAGAAAAAGACATAACAAAGCTATGGAGCAACTAGCAGCTGCACAAGACGCCTATGAAAAGCAGAGAATTGAGCAGTTAGATTTTATTAATAACACACTGAAAAAACAGGGACACGCAGCTTACACATTTAAAGATGTTGATCAAGCAATAAAAGAATATTAATCTTGTAACTGGCAAACCAATCGAAACATTACCCCACCAAAATTCATGTACTTTTATCAGCCATCAGAAAAACAAAAGATGCAAGAAACCGCGTTTATTGTCGTTGGTATGACTGTCGTGTATTTTGTTGCGCATAATATTGGCTGAATAAAAATGAACAAATCTATTATTCGCCAAAAGGATATTGGAAGGGAATCACGGCAATAAAAAAGCTAAGCCAAGCAGCGGGAGTTAGTGAACAAACAGCAAAGGAATGGCTATCTAAACAAGCGATTTGGCAAATTTATTTACCTGCGCCTAGGCGAATACAGAGACCGCACTTTGTGAATACAATATCGAACGACACCCATCAAATGGACCTTCTATATTTACCCAATGATACGATTAGACGAAAAAGATTTAAGTATGCACTCACAGTCATTGACATAGCTTCAAGATACAAAGATGCAGAACCATTAACACAAAAGAGTGCTTCTGCTGTTGCTGTTGCCATACAACTAATATACCAACGAGGCCCGCTAACTTATCCTCGCATGATTCAAGTCGATGATGGAAAAGAATTTAAAGGCCGAGTGAATCAGTTATTGTTAAAACATAGAGTTACCATTAAAAGAGGCATTCCAGGAGTTCACAGATCACAGGCTTTAGTTGAAAACTTTAACAAACAGTTAGCCGAAAGACTTTTTTCCTACCAGTATCACAGAGAGCTTATTGACAATTCTCGCAACACAGAATGGGTTAGAAGACTGCCCTCAGTTTTGCGCGCAATGAATAATGAAGAATTTAAAGGGATAAAACCAGTACATGCAATCAAAAGAAAAACAATAAATGTTGCTGAAGACTCCAGTACACACAGCAAACTATTACCGTTTGGTTTGAAAGTAAGGTACCTTTATTTACCGGGGGAAGCAGAAGGGGACACTCGCATTAGGGCAACAGATCCAGTTTGGAGTGTTTGACCCATATGAAATAAAAAGAATTGTAAAAATGAATCCGCCCGTGTATTATTTACGAGAAACTGACAAAACAAAACAACCAGCTCCTCAAAGATCTTTTGTGAAGGAGGAACTGCAGATAATCCCGCCAGACACAGTTCCAGTTGCTTAATTAATTTTAATTACATAAATATATTTAAGTTTAAAATGGAAGCCCAAAAGAAAGAAACGGAAGCAAGAAGGATAAAGGAAGAGACCTTGGAATTAATACAAGAATCATTTAGGGCGTGTGCTGCTATTAGGGAATTAATGCGAAAATCAAATGATACGTATTCTGCTGTTAAAGAAACAGCTACGGGGATTCCTTGGCACAGGGCAGAGCAGCCAGAGCACTTACAGCCCCTAAACCTATATTTTGACTATCAAATATGGAGAAAACAATATTTCGAAATAATAAAAAAAATTCGAGCACGTCAAGCAAAAAGAAGAAAAATTGGAATAAATTGGAAGATGATGTGATTGATCTTCTAAATAAATTTCAGGAAAAATATGAGCCCGAATATAAACTCTCCGGTGAAGAAGATATATAATTATACTGTTCTATAGTGCCCAATTGCATATGAAAACTCTGGATTAACAAACACACGTTTTGTGTTTGTTCTATCTAATGACTTCTTTGTTACAACAGTTGTGTTGATCTCATGTAGATTAGATCGCAGTTTTACGTTGTCATGATGAAAAGTCTTATTGTCAAACAATGCTTCTTTGTAGTTGTCATGCGATATGTTTGACTGCACAACACTGCGAGATATTCCTTTTGCTTTCTTAATGGTTTTCACCTGGCTCGAAATACTGTACATTTTCGATCTTAAACCAATAAACTCCTTGATCACCTTTCCAGATAATTCATCCTTCATCTTTCCTAAAACCTTCTTGTTAGTAATTGAATGTAAAGGCGAATCTTTAGGATAATCAGATGTGTCGTACCATCCTGCTTGCCCTTTAGCTACTTCTAATTTCATGTCTTTATAGATGTCTTCAGTAGGGATATTTATAACAAAACTATCTGCATCTGTGTAAAGTACTCTGGACTCTGGATACGAGGGTTTAAAGTAGTCATAAAGAAACTCTAACATTAAAAGCTTTGATAATTCTAAAACGGTAAACCCTATAAATACAGGCTTGTCTAATTTGACTTTCTTTTTTTTTTCATCATTATGCCAAAAAGCTGATCATGAAATCTTCTAAAGTCTTGATAATTAGGTTTTCAAGTCAGCTTAATTGCTTCGTTCTCTTTGGTGACCAATCTGACATCTTTGCGCTTGTGCGGATTTTCCATAGTCTTTCCGAAACAGCTGTTGTTTCATCAGCTTGAAAAAGTCTTTTTCTAAAGCATCTGTGGATTTGGTTCTGAGATCAGTGTTCTTCATGATGTATGGTTTCATGAACTGTTCTTGATCGAAAGCAATTATACGATGAACTGCTGTCAACTTCAAACCATGCCTTAAATAAAATTGTAGAAGTCTGTAATGACAGACATAATTTTTTTTGTCTCGAAGATTAGGCACAAGTTTAGGCGGCTCTCTTGGATTCATCTTTAGACTTTCTGCAGCTAATGGGTAGTCATTATGCAGGTCATGGAGTTCATGAGGATATTCTAAGTCAACTTCTAGAATGAAACCACGCTGTTGACCCGGCGCCAAACTGCTCAACCACTTTAATGCCTTTTGAATGTTTTTCGGATCGACGCTTGTGTGCATTTTAAAGTTGCGTAATGGAAGTGATTGCGCCATTGCCCATCCATACAGATTGTTTGCATCTAAATACATGAGATAGTTAGACCTTTTACTCGGATCATAGTCGTCCAAGTATTTGTTGTTTGCTTTACAGTAATGGTGCGACACCATACTAATTCCTCCGCGCAATCCGTTTTCAATCATCTGAATCATTGGTAGGTCAGACAATAAATCAATCTGTACTCCAGTATATTTAAGAAAGCATCCCAACTCATCCTGGGCGCAGAAATGTAATGCGCAGATCCAGGCTATAATGTTTTCATGCAGGTCTTTCTATAATTTTCAAAGACGTCCGCCAACAAACATACATCGGCCATTAAGTATGAGTCATGATAGTCTCCCATCGTTTTACAATCTAACTTCTGCCCAAACATCTTGAGCATGCTGGTAATCAGAATCGCTGATGTCCTTTCCCCTGAGACTAGAAAAGAACGCGCCTTTAGGCGGAAGGGTATCTTCGTCAAACCTTTCCCAACTGTTCATGTACTCATAAGGGTAAACGCCCTTTCTAACGGAGTTGGGTCAAATATTCTTCCGTTATTGGGCAGGACTTTAAGGACATAGCCAGTGACTCTAATGATCCCATCATGTGTTGCATAGAGTCATAAAAGACATGTTATTTAAAGTGAAACACATGTACTTTTCTGATGACTGTGCAATGCATGCTAACCTGAATTCGCTGGTTACTGCTTGCATTATAAGGTGGGAGTCATAACCTCGCAAGTTGTGAAAGAAGATGGGCAGCTTCCATGTCTTTGGTTAAAACTTTAGTTGAAGTTTGCATTTACTGGGGGCCAGCTCCCTAAATTTTCCGCTAAGTGATCATGGTCTTTTTCTGTCGGTTTGTTTCCTACTGGGGCCCTAACCACAAACCCAACAATGGTGGCTGAGTCAACTGTTGTTGTCTTGGGCGTCATCAGATTTCAGATAAATTCAGATTATTAAACATCTTACGCTTTTTTCATGCGCTGAAAAAAATTTGCCGCTTGGTCCTTTATAAAATTTGGGGGTTTTGAATGACCCCATGACCTGACAATAATGAAAGAAAAATAAAAAAATTGTGATTACCACAAAGGCTGTTTTAGGAAGTTTCTGGGGGGTTGGGCCCTCATAAAAAACAAAAAGCGACTAAAAGCCTGGAAAACCCCTGGGGGAATTTTGCATCCTTTCCAGTTTTAAAAAATAACTTTATGCTTCTGGGGGGTAATTATTTCTTATTACATCAATGGGCCGTACATGTTTCTTTTGTTCCTTGCGCTTAAAACAGAGGGAATTTTTTATTAAACTTTTTCTGCAGATTCTTTTTTGTGCCCTTTTTAAAGTGTGGCTTAGTTTACTCTTTGTTCGTATAATGTGAAGTGGCCCCCCGGGGTGAAAACTCGTATAAGTCAACATTTTTTTTGTTGGATCCCCTATTGTTGGGCTGTTTTTGGACCTTTAAGGGGGCAGAGTTTTTGTTTCCTCATCCCAGTGTAATATTGACAGTTTTGGGTTTTTTTTGTTCTTCAAATGACAAGGAATCCGCGCAAACGGGAAAGGTTTTTTTTCCATAAAGTTAAGACATTGTTTGAAGGGGGAATTTTAGCAACCTCTCGGGTTTTTTTGCAACGTGAGCCCCTTTGAAAGAACACACCCATGAAAAATTTTGTCTTTTCTTTATGTTTGAATGTCTTTTTGCGACTAATGTGGAGGTAGGGAATGTAAGATTTGCCTACAATGGTCATATTCCCCTGTTTAATCTGATCTCTAAGATTCGCCCTCTGCCCAACCAGAGCCTTCTTTTGTTTTCAGCGGCGAATAAAAATGTGAAGCATTTGGTTCCCAAAAGGGTGAAAAGTCATTAAGAGAAAAAATAGTTGTTGTTTGTCGAGCCCCAGACTTCTGTTTTTTCTTCATTTTTTGTTCATAGTCGATTAAACAGAACATTACTTTAAGGGGGGGGTTATGTTTTTTACCTGGAATTTGAGAATAGCATGTACAACGTTGCTGCACATTTGCTGATCAATAACATCTAGCTGATTCATTTAAAGTTTTTGATAAACGCCTCCTCAGCTTCCTTCAAACAATTCGTCCGGCCTTCTAATCTTACCCTGCTGATTTCTTTTTAACTAAAATATTTATTTAAACAAAAAAAAAAAAATTTAAATCAATAAAAACGGTTTTTTGTGTTTAGATCTAAATAAAGTAAAAACCCCCCTTAAAAACGTTTTAATGTACTGTTTAGCCCCAGATTTTAATTTTTCGTTTCTTTTTTTAAACATTCCTTTTTTTTTTTTCGGTGTCTGGCGTTAAAAAAAATTTCCCTCGCCTTTTTTGAAATCAAATTTTTGTCTTTTATAGTCATTAAAATGCCTGTAAACGACTAAAATTTTTCATCCGTGATGTTTGAGTCAGCTAGGCTTTTTTTAAATTTCGAAAAAGGGAACTAATTTGCTTTTATTGTTTGAACATGGTGTGTGCTTTTGGAGTTTTTTTTTTTTTTTTTTTTTGCTAGCACCCTAAGTAATAAACACGGGCCCGGAAGCTAAAGAAAACCCCCCTAAGGAAAAGCTGCAGGGGCCTAGCCCGAGCTAAGACCAACATCGCCCTTGATGGGCCCTTATAGTCGTGCTCATTTTTAAATAGGTAACAGCAATAAAGACGCAAATCCCTTCGTTTGGCTTTTTGTTTTTTAAAAGGTCTGCTTTTGTTTTTGTTGCATTTGTGAAATGTTTGTTAATTGAAGGGTTTTTACTTCACAGCGAGACGACCATGGGTAATGTTGCCTTCTATAACGCAGAGTTCCTAAAATTTCTTTTTTAGTACTTTTGGAAAAAACCTCAACGACTGCTTTTTTAAAAATGAAAAAAATATTTTATGTATCCTTTGAAATTTGTTACTTAAATTTTCAGCTGCGATCATATAATAAAAAAAATACAGTTAAGGGGTTTTCCCCTCTTTTTTTTTTAAAAAATTTTTGAATGTTTTTATTTTTAATCCTCTCCCCCTTCCTTTTTTAAGCTGTTTTTCTCTGTCGATTAGGTCATCAAAAGTATTTTTTTTGTTAAATAATGAAAGCTAACGCTGTGAAGTTTAGATCTTTTTGACACAAGGTAAAGTTGGATTTCTCCCCCCCGCCCCCCAAACATTTTTTATTTTACAAATGTGATAAGGTTTAAGCCCGTAGCGTAGATTTTTAGACTGCCCCAATTGTACATTTTACTTTTGTTATTTTAGGATTAACAAAATTTTCAGTTTGTCTTTTTAATGGTTCTTCATCTTCGCACAGCAATAAATAGTTAAGCGAATTTGGGGGCCCCTAAAACTAAAAAATTCCTATATGTCTGCCCCCTTTTGGGTTGTTGAATGAGATGCACTCTTTTGTAAAAAATTTCTAACTGATGATATTTTTGGGTTTAAACAGCCTTGCAAATATTGTTGCAACAACTCAAACTCTAAGGATGTCAGAATGTTTTTTTGCTTTGGGGTTGATATTTGATAACATTTGTATTTATTAAAAGTTGTTCGTTTGTCAATCTGTCTTTTTAAACGTCCTTTAAAGTTGGGGCATGCGCTTTTAACAACTCAAAAACAAGGGGATGGAAAAGCGATTACCCTACGATAACTTACGCTAAAACCTTTTTGCTGTTTTAGATCTGAGGGACTTCGGGGTCTTTCTAAGTTTTAGTGTTTTCATTTTCGATTCCTTAAACAAGATCCCCCCCTTTCATTCGCGGTTTGCCATAATCAGAAAAAGGTTAAAATATTTTTCGATTGTGTAAAGAAAAAATTCTTTCCCCCCAATTTTATAGAATTTTCCGATTTCCCCCCCCAAATTTGGACAACTGTCCCGTTTTGGGTTTTTTTCTGATTTGAGTTTTATTTTGAAAATAAGCCGTGCAGGCCCGGGACAAAACATCATCCGCTCCCAGGTCTGGAAATCACATAAGAATTTGATCCCCATCAAAAAGTGATGGGTTATTTGGAAAAGTAATTTTCCCTTTATTTCCCTCAGCCCGGGGGTCTTTCAGTTTTCTATACGGGGCGAGAATCGAGCCTATGTTGAACATTTTTTGAAGCAAAAAAAAGTTAATTATTTAAAAACATGGCAGGGATTTTAAGATGAAAAAAATTATATTTTGAACCCGCAGCGAATGTTGAAAAGATCAAAAAAGCATCGCCCAAAGCCCCCATTGCGCGTGAATTAAAAGAAAGCATGTTAGATCATTGTACCAAATTTAGGGATTTAAACCCCCGTGTTTTTGACCCCTAATGATTTTTACCGAGTGATGAGGCCATTTGTATGTGAAAACCGGCCCGGGACAACGTGTTCCTTTCAAATAAAGAACCCCTTTAAAAATTTTTTGCCATAGGTCAAATTTGACAAAATCCCTATGAGGGACAAAATCGCCCTTGGCATTGCTAAATCAAAATTTGAACCGAAAGGGAATTTTTTAAACACAAAACACGCTACAAAAAATCCAAAAGGGAGCCAAATACAAAAAACCCTAACCTGAAAATTTAAAATTTAAAAAGTGGAGAAGTAAGAAATCAGGGGAGAAATCATGGGAAAAAAAAAAAGCATTAAAAACAATTGCCGAACCACGGTACCGAGAGAGAAATTTTTTAGCCCCTTGATCGTACTTTAAGAACCATCAGAGGCGAATTAAAAAACAAATTTTGCAAAAAAGGTAATAGTAAGCATATAAAAAAGAAAAAAAAAAACCGTTGAGGGTGCGATCCCTCGAGGGGTGAGATTAAAGAAGAATAAAACAAAGACTAAAAAATCTTGAACAAGAAAGATCAGCAAGACTAGAAGTGCTGACTACTAACCGAGACCAATTACCAACTCAAGTGATAGAATAAGAGAAACTATCGAAAAAATTTTATATGAAGACACAAACACTAGCAGAACGAATACGAACGCTGTTTAGAGAGCAAGGAGTCACATTAGCAAGCGTTATAACAGCCTTAGGTTTTGCAATAAGTACACTGGTGATGGCTATTACAGGCGGTGGTGGAGGGCAAAGTTCAGTGCCTCCATCGCCATCTCCTGATAAAACATGGGTAAAAAAACAGCTTGATCTTCTTGCGGATTATTAAACAATTAGCTGGTAAAGCTATAGACCTTTGCCAGGTATATTAGGAGTATCGTTAGTGGCTTTTGTCTACTGCAAGCAAAGTAGTTGGCTTTATAGCCGAGCACTTATGGGCATTAGTTCTCTTAATAGCCGGGTTAATATTTAGTAAGATAAAGACCAAGTAATCCTAGGCCAGTTAATACAACAACTAGCGCTGTCTTTTCATATTCATGGTCATTATTGTTTTTGATATCAGCGGCCTTGGGCTTGGACCTCGGGGATTGGATGACTTATTCTTGGGGGGGCCATCTTGTTGTTTACTGCTTGGAATATTACAGGCTCAGAATTTATGTCGTTTTTTCCGACCTTCTGTTCATTGCCTGCCTTAATGATTTCATTATTGTAGTTTATTATTGTGCCTACCTGGAGCCTGAGGTCAGAAGGTAGCATATATAAACCAGTGCCAACAGCAAAGTCTACTTTTGATCTTGCGTATTGTAAAACATCTTGGTTACCTTTCTATACTTGAATGTACATCAACTGCAGAATTAATGGCGTCCTCTAAATTTGCCAAGTATTGTATTTGTGCATCAAGGCCAGTAGAAGGACTAGTTATGCTCGATCTCGTCTGTGCTTGCGAACTAGCAAACACCAAACGTAAGTGCGAATAGAGTCGTTTATTCGTTCTATTTTCGCTCCAGTAGGCCTCAGATGTGTCTAAGATAAATGTTGTCCATGCTGTTTTATGCTCTTGCTCTATGGACCGAGGTGAACGCCTGTGCCTGAAGAGAAAGATGTGTAAGGAGGATTCCAGTCATAGTTATACTTTCTGTGCACGCCCCACAAATAAGGGGTGCCTAAGCCATGATTAAGATCTGACTTTTGTCTAAAGTCTGTCTTAACATTAATATTGAATTCGTTACAGATCCTTTCAAAAGCCTTATGTCTATTCTGTTGCTGAATGGATTAAACGTTTTGTCATTCGGTAATGGCGCTTGCAGTTCAGTCAAAATACGTCTGAAGGTGTAATAGAAATGAAATCTGTACACTGACCTCACCAAAGGATCAGGATGATTTAGATGATCAGCATACGACACTCCACACCAGTTGATGCACAAGACACAGCAAAGTTTAATGGTTCTGATAAAACTGCATCGGATGACTAAACCACACTTTGGGATGTAGTCTTTTTAATAGGGGGGTTAAGATATCTGCTTAATGGAGTACTCACCTTTTTATGAAAGGTGTCAGTCTGGGTCACAGAAATGACAAGAGTATCAGTTGTTATTTTTTAAGATTGTAGTGCGGCCCACAGAATATTTTTCTTTAGTATATTTAACGCACTCATTTTTATTTGTTTAAAAATGTTTGTAACAATAACACTCAAGACCGTCCTTCGTTTTTAGAACATGCTATTGATAAACAATTGCAAGGCCAGAATGGTTGCACTTCATGAAATATTTTACAAAGTCGTATGGTTTAATATAAGCGAAAACCAAGAAGAAGAATAAGATTAGAAAATATGACGGGGAAAGAAACTTAATTAGCCAGTTAACAATACCTGATGGTTATTACGGGTTTTGCTCACTAAATGAAGCATTGAGTAACTTTGACATCACTTCAACTTAACAATGCAAATCTAAAAACAATATTAACATTCAAACCTGAAGTAGCAAATACTTTTTTGATAAGAGCTGGCTAAATGTTAGGCTTTGAAGCTAACACTCAGGACACTCAAAGATTTATTGTTACACCAGACAAAACTACTTAAGAGGGGAAAGTCCGCTCAATCTTGCATTACATTCATTACTCTATGTTCATTTGGACAAGCTAAGCACTGATGAAAACTTACATGATGGAAGGCCCTCAACTGTTTTTAAGAGCTCTTCATCAGGGAAAGCTGCATATTGCGATTATGAAATTATACAATCCTAATTTACAGTTTAAAAGAGTTAGTTTGTGGGAGGGTTGGATCATTTAATATAAAGATCACAGACAAAACAGGAAAAGTTGTAAAATGTGATAACCTGCACATTGTTTTGGAAATAAAATAATACGCTACTAAAAAATAATGTCGCGGGGCCAGAAGAACCGAGAGTTACATTGGCGCCTGTGAGGTGTATATACTTTAGAATTAAAAGACCTTGCAGACGTTGCGGACTTTGAACAGAACGGTGAGATAGGCACTTTGTATGGTTTTGAGTACATAAAGATGGTGATTATAAACGCAAAGAGGTTGGCGACAACAAAAAGTTTCCTAAACTAGAGCAACTGCGCAATCTAGAAGCAAATAATGTTGGCCCGTATGAATATAAAATAGTTCGAAAACCTGACCTCAAATGGCCACTTGGAACCATATTTAGAATGGGACATAAAATTTGAATTCATAAGCCCATTTACATTTTTTGGCCGTCAAAAAAGTTTCAGAAAAGCATTCAACTCTGGCCCTTTACATGTAAGTCTTATGCCAGATGACAATAGTCGGAAAGAGATTGAAATAAAGCCGTATGGGAATAAACAGTACATCCTCACAGAAGAGAAACGGTTTTAAAGGATGCTTCTACAAAATTACAGTTCATTCCGCAATGAAATTTAGGAGACACGTTCACAATGATATTTGAAATTTCTGTCTTAAAAGATGTGGAGAGGGATGGAGTTGTGGGCGTTAGTGACGTCTTTTTAAAGGAATTCTAATTAGCTGGCAAAACTTAGACGTTGACAGTCTTAAAGTTACTGTCGTCATTCTTCACAATGGTGAGGATATTAAGGTCATAACAACAAGCAAAAAAATCAATATTAGTCTAAATAGAACAATCTTACAGCACTGAATTGGATTAATCTTACACATTTAGACCTTATAGGATTTTTTATACTGAACAAGTTTTGACAGAGAGCATGATAAAACAATAACTGGATTAGATTAAATTCTAGTATAAAACTATGGAGCAGTTAAACTTTATGACAAAAACCCCTCATTGTTCATTGATTTGCGGACAGACTGGTTGTGGAAAAACAATATTTGTCCTAGACCTATTACAAACAGTTTATCGCTATAATTTTGATTTATATTGTGATTTTCTGTCCAACGCTTGAATTTAACAAAGCATATCATGATAGAAGGTTTATATGGACAGATATAACATTATTTGTTGATCCTAGCAATAAATTAAGTGAGTGGTTAGAATACTTTTATAAACTGTTTAAAGGAATGCAGACACTATTTATTATAGATGACTGTTCGGCAGAAAGAGACATAGTTAAAAAAGGAACACTTTATCAAAATAGCTTTTAGTGGAAGACATGCTAGGATAGTGTGTGGATTTTATGTCAAAAATATAACTCAGTTTTTAAAAGACTTTAGAGAACAGTTAAAGACTGTAGTTTTATTTCACATGAAAGAGCAGGACTCATTTGAAGAATGTTTGCGCGAAATGATGTTATTGAAAATGATCAAGAAAACACAGGATTAAGCAAAACTAAAATCTAAAAAGTTTAGTAAATTAGTATTGAAAACGGATAACCCTACACAATATGTTTGTTTGTAGGGCCGTTATTTTTTGGTTATTGAAGTCTTACTTGTCAGAGAACAGCATTTTACCAATCCTAGGGCGCATCCGCCCGAAACTAGTTGAGGGCGGATGTGAGTTAGGATTGTAAAATGCTGTTCTCTCTCTGCAGTTCCACTGCCCAACCCATGAGTCGACGACTGACTGGCCAGATCCGGTCCAGGTACTGGAGAGGATGGTGATCACTCTCCAGCACAATCACGGCCGTACAAGTAGGGGTAAAACTTCCTGATGCCCACACGACTGCTAAACCTCGTGTGGTATCTAGTCTCTGCATCAGTGAGTTTTTTGCTCGCGTAAGCAAGCGGTTGGAGTCCCTTCCCTGATCCTGTAGCAACACTGCCCCAATCCTACTGCAGAAGCATCAGTTCGCAGGACAAAAGGGAGACCGGGATCTGGGAGAGCCAGGATGGGCGGGTGGTCAGGGCCATCTTCAAGGCGTCAAAAGCCTGTTGGCAACTCTCACCCCAAACCAAACGTTCTGGCTTCCTCCTTTTGTCAGGTCAGTGAGGGGCAGGGCAAACCTTCGCAAAGTCCTGGATGAACTTGCGGTAGTATCCGCAAGTCCAAGGAACGACCGCAATTCCCTTTTGGTACAGGAGGTTTGGCACCTGCATTTTGGCCACCTTGTCTTCCTCAGGAGCGATCAAACCCCGCGGCAAATGATGCCCCCGAAAGGAAATCTCGTCCTGACCAAGCTGGCTTTGGAAGGACGGGCTGACATCTGAACCTCGCGCAAACGAAGAAACAGGCGACGGAGGAGCGAGACGTGCGAGTTCACTCTCCCAGAACTAAGTAGCAGGTCATCCATGAAGTTGTTCAATCTGGCGTACGAGAGGGAGGAGCAATTGTCCGCATGACGCGACTGAAAATTGCTCCAGCAAGTCTTGGGGCCCAAAAGGCATCACGTTCCACGGGAACTGTCCCTCAGGCGTCGTGAATCCCGTTTTGGGTTTGTCCTCTCGGCCCCATGGGAATCTGCCAAGTACCCCTTTGCGAGATCAAACTTGGAGAAGTAGTTGGCCTGACTCAGCTGAGCGAAGATTCTGTCGACACCCGGGCCCCATAGGTTCAGCATAAAACCCGGGAAAGAACCTTATTCAATCGACGAAAATCGACGCAGAACCTCATTTTGCCATCCTTCTTCTTTACCAGGAGGATGGCGGATGAGTACGGGAACTCGCACTTTTCAATGACCCCTAACCTTAGCATGGCCTGCCCTCCTGTTGGAGGCGGACGTCTGGGAGTGGGGCGAGGGTATTGTTTTAACCCTAATCGGGTCTCGGTGGTTAATTCAAGCGTACACTCCCCAAGGGTACTGTGCAGGGGACGATCTGTGAGCACGTCCGGAACTCCTGGCACAACCTGCGTAGCGACTGTCTGAGCTGAGGAGAGGTTCGACCCAAAGCAAACACCTCCACGACTCTTCCTCACCGAGGGAACAGTGGGGATGTCCTGACCACAGACACGGCATCTTCATCGCCACCTCTCCAAGACGACAGGGTGAATCCTGCCTGGCACCGAGCTCGTCGCACGTACGCCTTCAAGAGGTTGGCGTGATACAGGCGTTCCTTGCCTCGAAACGCGAACCCGATAGTCCAGTCACCCACCCGACTGCAGACTACGAAGGACCCTCCCAAAGCAACTGCAATTTGTTCTTCTTCGGGAAGGAGAAGCAACACCTCATCACCTGGTCAAACCACCGTTCCACACTACGCCTGTCGTACAGAGCCTTGTACTTGGTCTTTGAAATTTTGCAAAATGTTGCTGAGCAAGCTGGCAAGTATCAGCGATACTGTTGCGCAGGTCGACCACATAACACTCTCCTCCTTAACAACAGGTTCCACATCGTCGTGGGTCCACATCTGCTTCGGGAAAGTTGGTGGGTCCTCGTACTGTTTCTGCCATACAGGAGTTCAAATGGGGAAACCGCATGCTTTCCTGGGGGACCCCCCTTTAGGCTAACAGTACAGCGGGAATAAAGCGATCCCACTCGCGAGGTTGCTCTGCACATAGGCGACGCAACACTGCTTCAACGTCCCATTAAAAACGCTCGACAAGGCCATTGGCCTGCCATGATAGGGTGACGTTGTTTCCTTGTGAACATTGAGCAAGGTGTTAACTTCCTTCATGATTCGGACAGAAACTGGGTCCCCTGGTCCGAAAGGACTTCTTGGGCACGCCAGGCGCGTCCAAATCTGCCAGAGAGCTTCAGCAACAGTAGGGGCATCGATAGTCCTAAGGGGGACGCCTCTGGGTACCGAGCCCGCGTAGTCCACCACTCCCAAAAAAGTAGCGGGACCGCGATCGATGGTGGATTAATGGGGTCCCACCAGGTCAACCCCAACCTTTGCAGAATGGCTCCCCAACCATTGGCACTGACCCTGGGGAAACACGCCTCAAGCGCCCTTAGGCGTTGTCCGTTGGCAGATATCGCAACTGCGGCAGTACTGCCTAACCTGCGAGTTCATCCCGGGCCAGAAGAAATCCTGTCTAACTCGCTCGAGAGTCCGTTTTGAGCCTATATGACCTGCCATGGGTGAATCATGGGCCTGCCGGAAACAGTTTCCCTCTCAAGTTTTGGGGGAACGACAAGCGGGCTTGGCCCCCACGATCTGCCTCAGTGAAACCCAAAGGGGGATCCCCTTGTGGAGCTTGAAGCTCACCTTGGCGGTGGGGCAGACTGAGGCGGGACGACCCACCAGTTGTCGCAGGCGTTGGACATCCAAGTCCCGGGCCTGAAGACGGATCATGGTAGCAGGATGGGCCCTGGCCAGAACCTCGTCAGAGATCGGCTGCAAACGGGACGCAATTCCTGTTCCTGGCTTCTTAGCTTTGGCGCGTGTGGTAACTCCCACACACGCCTGTACGGGCAGATCCGTAGACACGGACTGAATGCGTCCGTCCGCGAAGGTGATAGTATTCCTATAGAAGGGAATACATAGGTCGCTCCACCGCGATGGCCCATACCTCGCCACAGAAGAGGGGGTGGAGTAGGAATGAGTACGGAAGGAGGGGTGGAGGTAAAACCAGCCTCCAACCCGCACACATCGTAACGGGGCCCCCCGCTGAGCCTCAGGGGAAACCAAATCCTTATCCACAAAGATCGTTGATGCTCCCGAATCCCTGATGGTGCGACCAAGGAAGACCCAACAACAGAGAGAAACACTGGGCACTCCGTACCACCAAAGCTGGGATGGACACCCACGTTAGTCAAGGCACGAGGACGAGGGAAAGGACTAGCCCCATGACAACCGGCAGCTTTAGGACACTTTCCTAATGTGGCCAGGACACCACAAGGAAAACACAGTCGGGGTGCTGAGGTCCCCGATGAACTGCCTGCCTGTCGACCCGCTAGAAGTCGTCGGCGCCTATGCCGCTAAAATCCTGTGAAGGCTTCCTGTCCGTATCTGGGCGATGCCCATAAGCTCTGCGAGCTTCGCAAACACCTCAGCGGTTTTGAAATCGCCCCCGCGAAATCCTGAGGTGCTGTCTCGCTTATACGGATCCTCAACTCGGGGGACACAGTTTTGGGTGACCTGTTCAATGAGAATCAGATCCTCCAGCCCCAAAGCTTAGTCAACTGACGCCAGTACCCTAGCGTTTTGCGCAGCCTCTCACCAAACTCACGAAGGTCTCGTCATTACTTTTTCATGGACCGAACTCCTCCTGTACGTCTCTGGGTAAGTGAAAACGCTTACGCAGACAACTGCATGTCTGCAAAAGACGCGCCTTCATTTAGAGTGGCCCCAACTCCCTTGCAGCACCAGAAATCCAGAAAAAAAGGTGCATGGCCTTTTGTTCCTCAGACAAATGGTATGAACCAGCAACCTTGTCAAAATGCTCTAAGAACATATCAATGTCCTACTAGGTAGAACTCTGGAAGTTTTAAATTTTGGGCCTCTAACTCTATCACCTGCCTGGCGATTAACCCCTGATTTACAGATGCGGGAGGCCGCGAAAGAAGTTGTTCCACTCCTCCCTGCGCAGAGCCTCCTGTCTAGCAGCCTCCTCCCTACGTGATCTAACTTTTTCCGACGGAGAGCAGCCTCTCTCTGCGATCTTCCTACGCAGAGCCCCTGCCTAGCAGCCTCTCCCTACGCTGAGCCTCCTGTCTAGCAGCCTCCTCTCTGCGCTCTTCCCTACGCAGAGCTTCCTGCCTATCTAGCTCTTCCCTCCGGCAGGGTTTCCTGCCGGGTAGCCCTTCCCTAAAAAGGGGATTGCCTCTTCCCTACAAGAGCTTCCTGCCTAGCAGCCTCTTCACTACGCTGCCGCTCCAGAAACATAAGGACATAGGTGATGTCCTGGGAAAATTTCACCACTCCCGACACGGAAGGATGACCCGTCTGACCCTCTTTTGGGTCTCGGCTTTCCCATAGGAAAGTCCCCTGGGCGTACTCCTTACGAGGGGAAGCATGGAGAAGAGAGGGTTCGGTTTCTGCGTCCCAACAGAAGCCCACAGTTGCTTGCTATACTCTGACGCTTCCGAGCGGAATGCCAGTCGGGGTCCTCAACAGGAAGATCCCCCAGCGAAGAGGTAGTGAAAGTACTCGCGGGACTATCGGCTATAGCACGGAATAAGTGGAAGTCACTGTAGTCGAAGTACTGGCACTAATAGTGGGGACTACATTTTGAAGCCCCTTTCTTCTTTGACGCATGCTCCCCATACCACCAGCACCGGACGTTGCCATGACAACAATATCCTACGGTTTCTCAAATACAGGGGAAAGACAATTCCACTCGAAAAAACAGATATTTAGGGGTGGGTGTATATGTGTGTGTGTGTGTGTGGTGTGTGTGGTTTTGTGTGTGGGGGAACAATTTCCCGGGCTGCTCCCACCTGGCAACACCGCGCTCCACAGCACGAGCAACAGTGCGGTGGAGCTCACCGAAAAAAAAAAACCAACAAAAACTATGTCCGGTTTCCCCCACTCTGGCAACACCGCGCTCCACAGCACGAGCAACAGTGGCGGGGGGGCTGGCTGAAAAAAAAAACAAAAAAAAACTGGCAGACGGAATCCGGGAGAGAGGAAAAGTAAACACTAACATCCGATACAACTCCCTGTACTCAATAACCACCCGTAAAAAAAAACTGCTAATAAACGAAACAGGAATGCCAGACTGAGTAGCTACAGAAGGGCAAGACTTACGGCCATCCCTTTGCGTGAGGTACCCGGCGGAAGGAGGTCTGGACGCGGTCGATTCTGTTTAAAGACTCACCTCGATTCCCCAGTCACGCCAGATGTTCCTTCAGGCCCCCAAAAAAGACTCCCTCCCACGCTAGAGTCACCCAGCCACCACCCACGAACCAAACACGACAAACTGACTAAAACATATACAAAACAGACAGAACTGAACAGGTACTCCGCGAAACGAGAGAGACAGTCAGAGCCCTTCACATCCCGGACGAGCCCCCACAAAGTCACGACCGACCCCTAGAGGTCGCCCTGACGGGATCGGTTTAAGGTGGGAGTGAAGGGAGTGACGACCTCGCACGCCTCGCAAGAGACCACACAAAAAGGATTACGTATACAACACCCCATTTATTCACACCAACACACCGCATCACAAATAAATATTTCAACGCACGCACCATGCACAATCACAAACAAGCATTCCAACACGCACAACATGCACAATCACAATCAAGCATCTCAATACACGACATAAAAACAATCATAATTTTAAATAAATAATTCCCGCACCCATCCTTTCCCTGTCATGTAATGCCCTCACACCCCGCCTCTCCAAAGTCTACAGGGAACCCCTGTCGCACTAGGTCCCCAAACCGGTTCGGGGTTTTGAAGAGAGTTGTTCAAGGCCGGACACCCTTGACACGCCAAACAGACGGGGAGAGCGCGTCTCGGGGGACGGAGCGTTGTTGCTGGAGGTCCTAAGCGGGGATCAAGACCGTCCAGCCCAAATCCACGGGCTTCCCCACCAGTACGTGGCCTCAACCAGGCGTGGTCCCAACCAGGCGTGGCCCCAACCAGTGCGCGTTACCAACCAGTGCGGCTCCGGGTGAAGCCTCCGGGAGGAGGGAAAGGTAACTGGGAGGAAAGTAGAAAGACGGTACTGGAACCCCGCAGTCAGTACAGTCTGACCCATGCCGTTAAACCTTACCAGCCACTCGCATGATGGCGAGGGAGGTCTACTAAATACACCCACAACATCACTCAACACAGACCGAGCATAACGCGGCAAACCAACCAAATCAGGAATGTTCGTTAAGTCTTCTCATACGAAGCAGGTAAAGACTGCATTAACTTAACAGGCTATAAAACAAATTTTGAATTATCTTTATCCTTTTCTCACTCCGTTTAACATTTTCCTTTCTTAGGATTGAACTAATAAAGCAACCATGGCTTTACATCTGCCACCCCCATTTTCAAATAATAATAATTCAATGGCACAATTTTCCCCACATTTTAGGCAACATTTCAAAATAACACAAATTTCCCACCACGCATCCAAACACTAATCAGCGTAAAGCACGCTCGCGAACATAAAACCGTTCTCCTTGCACACACAAACAAACGGTGGCCGAAGAATGTGGGGCCCGGCAATTGTGACAGGGGGGGACGAGCGAGACCAAGCAAGTACCAACCCGAATCGCCAGTTCTCTCCCATCCCCACCGATTACCGCATCACCAAATGCATAAAAAGGAGAAAGACTTTTAAGATATAATTTTGACTGGCCAGGTTAAAAGATTGAATTAACCAGAAAAAGTGGTCTCAAACACATATTTTTTTATTTTGAAAACCAAAAACAAATTGCGCAAAAGAGAAGAATTAGCCCCGGGTAACATAAAAAAAACACAACAACAAATAAACCAGAAACTGAATGCTTACCAGCACCCGTGGGTGACCCAAAGAGGCGGGTCAAACGACTCTCTCTGCCCTCTGTCCAGTCGAAAAGGGGCAGCAGCGCAGATGCGGAAAAAAATGAAGTGATGTCTCTCCCTACAGGCCGACTGTAGGAAGTGAAGGTACCCACTGTACCTTCGACGATAAGGTGAAAAACCAGGACCGAGCAGGCGCTCCCAGAGACATCTTCCGCTCGAGTGAAGAGAAAACTGCCTAAACGATGGCGGGCCAACATGCCCCGCTACGTCACGGTGAGAATACTCAAGCCTAAGAGGAACCTCGCACGTGCGGCAGGGTGAAAAAGACAGGTGAGAGGCCGATAGAGACAGCCAGTACAAGAAAAAAATACCAGCCAACCCCTGAACCTGCAGGATGAATTGCACGGGCATGGAATTAGAGAGAGAGAGAGAGAGAGAGAGAAGAGAGAGAGAAAGTAAACCTAACCTAGCTAAACCCACCAAAGGGGCAACCACAACCAAGCCACATTTTAAAGGGGCAGATATACACAACAACGACGACAACAACCAAATGAACAATTCTACTACCCTAGATGGGCCAATCGCATTAGCCTCGAACAAACCCGTGACACCTACAAACAGCAACATCGGGTCAGCGATCACTTGACGCATTGCGTCATGACGCAATTTGGCCACCCGACGCAAAACTGGACATTGGAACACTGCACAACAGACAAACTCACCGGGCCCAGACGGGTCGAAACTCGTTCTGAATTTGAGTTAAATGACGCATTAAGCCTGACACATCTGTATGACTTCAAAATGTTTTCAACTGTCGTAAAACATTTCAGACTGTCGTAAAATATCTTTACGTAATCTCCATCACAACCGCTTGAATAAGTCCTTACGGGAGAAAAGCCAGCCTTCGTGTATTTCCCCTGAACATCATTGCTATACAATCTTTGTTATTTCTGGGAATAATCATTACTGTACAACCTTTGTTGTATTCCATAGAGGGTCATACTGTACAATCTACATAGATCTAGTGCAAAGCCAACCACTGCAGGCGGAAAACTAAAAAATCTTAATAAATGTTAGCGAACCGCCCAGAAACGTGGACAAACAGTCACAAGACAAACACAACGCGTTTCGACCTCTTAGGTCTTCGTCAGGTGACATATAAAAGAAAAAAAACAACGAAAATTCACTTAGCTTTGATCGCTTTAGACCTTAGGGGTTCTGTGAAGGAAGAGGCTTGGAATGAGAACGAGGCTGTTGAAGGGGAAATAGTGGTGAGTCAAAGTCGTAATGATGATTTTAAAAATTACGATAGGTAATACTAAAAATGGTCAAAATTTTTGGGGGGGGGGGAAGAAGGGGAGGGTTACGTACTAACTGGGGGAGGTGGGGTGGAGGGCAACAAATTCACAACCTTAAAATCAAAATCCTCTCCCCTTCCCCTATCTCTCCTCTCCTCGCCTCTCTCTCTCCCCTCATCTCTCTCTCTTCGCTCCCCTCTCTCTTTCCTTCCCCCCCCCCAAACTACACAAACCAAAACACCCAGACCCATGTATCTGCATGCAGCATGCCCACAGAACACATTCACATACTTGACTCCTCCTCCACCCATATACAAGGCCCCTCCCACATCGTCAATTACCTACACACACACTCAACTGATCAATCATACAAAAAGATCCCACTTCCCAACCCAACCTCCTCTTTACCTTGACGTCGTCCTCTCTACAAATTCCACCCCATGCTGAGGGAAATTTAAGGCCTCGCAGTCTTTCTTAAAAAACGACCCTTAAACCCAAAAACACCCTCCCCCACTACACTGGTCGACTTTCGAATTAGTCCTCACCCCCATACTTGAATTTAACAACCACACTTTTTCACAAATCAGTGGGTGTTTATAACCAAGATGGGACCATCCTATTGCCTGCCTCTTCATGGGGACACTAAACACGCTTCTAACCCTTACACAGGCCCACACCAGGGCTCTAAAAAGATACATAATGATGATTGGGGGCCACATCCATGCCAAGAACATGACCTCCAATTCCCCCACTTTGCACAACCTTCCATCCATTCCATCCACTGACCTAAAGCCATTTTCAACAGTCAGTTAATTTCCTGGACTTTCCACTATCTCCCTCAAGATGGACTGCTCAAACCTCAGTCTTCTACAAACCACTGATGCACACTCAACCTACTACACATCTTCCCACCACCAGTCCACTAAAAATAGCATTCCATATTCTGAATCCTTCGCCTGCGCAGACTCGCTCAGCGAAGAAGATTTCCTATACAAGCAGCCAAAATGTCTGATTTTTTCACCAACGGTGGATACCCTAGTGCCGTCATCAAGATGCTCTCAGCACACTGCCTAAATCCAGAACATCTACTCTGGGAAAATAAAACCTCCCAAAAAGACAGACAGACCCACTGCCTGCCTTCTCTTTCCCTCCCTCAAAATAGCCCATCTGCAGGATCCTGAAGTCTAACTGGCACATGGTAGAAAATCATAAACCTGCCTTTGAGACGAAACCTTGATCACTTTCAAAAGTGACAAAAACCTCAACGACCTACTGTGCGCTCTACGCTGAACAAAATCTTCACACCTAAGCCACCAGGTACTTTCCCTGCTCTAACCCAACCTGCAAAATCTGCTCTCTCACCAACCCAGACACCATCCTACATGACCCCACAGGCTCTTTCACTATTAAACGCACTTTCCCTGCCAAGCCACAACATTGTGTATGCCATCCACTGTCAGCTGTGCGGTAAGATCTATGTAGGGGAGACATCTCGCACACTTGAGACGCGCATCTCTGAACACCTGGCCGAAATCCGCCACCATCGGCCCAAACCAGTCGCCCCTACACTTCAACCAGCCCAACACAACATCAACCATGTCAAAGTCTTGGCACTTTGGGAATCAAGAGTGACAAATTGGAACGTGTTACGCAGGAATCTTGTCTCATGCCAAACTGGGCACCGTCCACCCTCATGGCATCAATGTCCAAAAGTAGTATGTCCATTCCATCTCTGGCAGCTCCAGCCTGAAATATCCTCCACCTACGCAACACCCTACCTCTGTTTACCTCAGACATTAGGTTGCAGCTACATCGTCTTCCCTTTTCCCACACCTTTTGAGTCTCTCCATTTGCTACATTAATCGACTTGCCCCCCCCCCCCCCCCCCCCCCTGCCCTAGTAATGATGTGTTTAGGGATTGGTGGGGATGGTGGTTTGTTGGGGGGGGAGGGGGGGTAACCAATGATAAGGCTTATTACACATGGGAACACACCCCACACACACACACACACACACACACACACACCACACCAACACACACACACCATCACACTCACACTCACTCACACACACACACATCACACACATAAAAGAATAGAATGCTATCCTTTATCGTTGGTCGTGAAGGAGAGAGAAGGAGAGAGAGAGAAGAGAGAAGAGAGAGAGAGAAAAGAGAGAGAGAGGAGAGAGGAGAGAGAGGGAGAGAGAGAGAGATTTTGTGTATAGGTGTGAATATGTTGCCCCTCCCCCTCCCCTCCCCCAGTTAGTACGTAAACCCATCCCTTCTTCCCTCCACCCTCATAGCATCAACACCTTAAAGTAACATGTACCAACCCACCACTTCAATCTCAGCCCACAATATCCTCCCACAACACCACACATACTACCTTACCCCACTATTCACCTCACACATAACTTATAGCTATCTTAGTTATGCATTTATTATCATTATTTTTATTTTTTTATTTTTTACTTTTTTTTTAATTTATTATTATTTTATTTTTTATTTATTGATTTATTTTTAATGTTTCCTTTAATTTATTTATTTTTTTGATTTTTTAAAAATGTATTTCTAAATGTTTCTGGTATCATGCTTTCGTTTCCTAACCTTCACTATCGTTGTTAGCAGTATCATCAGTAATGCTATTGCTTGTATGATACTACCACTAGCATTGAACATCAAAAATCGCCTTCGCCTCTGGGGCCGTTGCCACGGCAATCCTGCTGCTTAAGAATCCCTAACCTACTCTCCTTTCTCCCCTACCCATAAATTATTGACACCAAAATTTTATCCTGTCTCCCCCCCCCCCCCCCCCCCCCAATATTTGACCATTATTAGTTCCTATCAGCAAAAATTATTATCACATACGACTTTGACTCACTCACTATTTCCCTTTCCCAAAAGCCCCCGTTCTCATTCAACGCCTTCTTCCTTGCGCTAAACCCTATGTGATCTAAAGCGATCAAATCTAAGTGAATTTTCGTTGTTTATTCGTTTATATGTCACCTGACGAAGACCTAAGAGGTCCAAACGCGTTGTGTTTTGTTTTGGACTCGTTG
Source organism: Conus ventricosus (assembly GCA_018398815.1). Taxonomy (NCBI): domain Eukaryota; kingdom Metazoa; phylum Mollusca; class Gastropoda; order Neogastropoda; family Conidae; genus Conus; species Conus ventricosus. Next base: position 42,343 of record JAFLJL010000515.1, on the reverse strand, counting down.
TCCACGTTCTCTGGGCGGTTCGCTAACATTTATTTAAGATTTGTACAATCTACTTATATCCCATGTATTCCATAGAGGATCATTACTGTACAATCTACCTCATCTATATATAAAGCTGAGTTTGTCTGACTGTTCGCTTATACACGGCCACAATTTTGGGCCGATGGCCACCAAATTTGGCATCAAGTATCCTTGGTATCCTACATACAGCAACGTGGGGTCGGTAATCACGTGACGCATTGCGTCGTGACGCAAACTGCGTCCACAGACGCAAAACTGAACATCGGAACACTACACGGCCTCAGTTTTAGGCCGATCGACACCAAATTTGGAATCAAGTATCGTTGGTATCCTATAAACAGCAACGTCGGGTCGGTAATCACGTGACGCATTGCGTCGTGACACAAATTGCGTCCACAGACGCAAAATTGAATATCGGAACTCTACACGACAGACAAACTCAGTTTTATATAATAGATTTATTATATAATAGATTGGAAAAGTGTTCACGTGAATGTTTAGGGGGAAAATATCGAACAAAACGCGCATACCCCCCAAAATTTAATTTGAATTATTGACAAAACCATGAACTTCTGATTCATGAAGGTCATTCATGGCAAAAACTATGTAAACAACATTAGAGAGCTGTGAGGTATTCAAACAAAACAAAAATCGCACAAGAGAAATCCCAAGAAAAAGACATGGTGTCTTTTGCCTGTTCTGCACACGTCAAAGCGACTGAACGACATCATGAAACCCTTGACAATAATCAGAATTCTTCTGTATCACTTGACCCTGTGTAGATCTGTGGTAAGTCAACGTCCACTTCTGATTCGCAAATCTATTATTTATTCTTTTAGTACAACTCCGAAGCAGACGAACTTTTCGGCTCATCCAAAAAACTGTGCTTTCGGGCATCGCGATTCCATCTAATTTCTTCTCTGTTCTGTAGATATGAATATCAAGATATACACGCCTAGAAAGGCTGAATTAACCTTCTTTTATTTATATATGTTTTATTCTTCCAATCGAACTTAAAATCATGACAATGCCGCCCAAAAATAGAACTTGGCTCACACGCTCTTCTTCTGCTACGGCCAGAGTTCAACTATCTCGATCAGAAAAAAGCAGTGGGAGAGATATGCAAGCCTTTCATCTATAGATGGATAGAAATCTACTATGTCAAATGTTATAAAAACTGTATTTTCTTGTTTATTGAGTTTTTTGTAACCATTGTATGACTGCATATGTGTTTTTCCAGAGATTGGGTTCAGTGTTTTCTTTATGTTTTTTATGGTTTTCTCTAAGATTAAAAAAAAAATCCCTAGTTCAGATTTGGAAGGGTTTATCAATCTACATGTTGGATTATTCAAGAAATTGGGTTGTGGTCTTTAAGTGTAATAAAGGCTTCTCAAGTTGCTGTGGTCTCTACTCTGTCACTTAGGTCCATTTTGGTGTACAACTTCCTTTTCTTTCTTTCTGATATGATCATATGTAGCCTTATCAGCCTTTCTGTAAATTTTTTGGATATTTTTGTCAAGGAGTTTTGAGTACTCTCAAATTCAACTTTTGATGTTACAATGGGATCATATGTAGATGGAGTATGGCTGCCTTAATGGCGGGATAGAAAGGGTCATACACACAAAACTCCACTGCCTGGCTATACAGGGGTGTCCGCAGGAGTATCAGCCTGCGTACGCAGAAAGAAAAAAAAAACAAAAACAAATATGATGGTGCCGAAACTTGCGAACTTGTCGACTATTCATGTTACCCAATATTTAAAAAAACAAACTTGGAAAACAAACTGGACTGTGCAGGGATGACGGCCTTGCCGCTCTGAATCACAACCATAGGAATATTGAAAATAAGAAAAAAAGAACTGTATAAAATTTTCCACAACCAAAACTTAAAAATCACCATAGAAGCAAACAAAAAGATAGTGAACTATTTAGACATAACGTTAGACCTCAACCAACATACATATAAACCATACAAGAAACCAAATGATACGCCTGTTTATGCAAACATCAAAAGCAATCACGCACCCTCCATACTGAAAACAATACCCAAAAGCATAAATAAAAAGACTATCCAATTTGTCATGTAATGAAACAGTATTCAACAATGCTACAGCTGAATACCAAGAGGCGTTACATAAAAGTGGCTACAATTATGAACTACGATACGATCCAGACAATGACACAAAAGATGCAGAAAGAACAGGAAAAGGAATATCACATGGTACAATCCCCCATATGATGCAAGAGTCAAAACAAACGTGGGAAAGAATTCTTTAAAATCGTGACATCATCTTTCCCAAAAAGGACCATAAATTATTTAAAATATTCAACAAAAACAACATCAAATTATCTTATTCATGTATGCCGAATCTTAAAAATGCCATTGATTCAGCAAATAAAATGAAAAGCAGCACAGAGAAAAATGAGGGTGACGAAAGGAAATCTTGTAACTGTACCAAAAAAGAACAGTGTCCCCTAAGCAACAAATGCCTTTACAACAACAATGTGCACCAAGCCACTGTAACATCAGAGAACGCAAAAGAAACATATGTAGGTATCACTGAAAAACCAATTCAAAACTAGATATGCAAACCATAAAAAATCATTCAACAAAGAAAGATATAAAACCCAAACAGGACTGAGTAAATACATTTGGAAACTTAAAGATAAAAACATAGACTACAACATATCTTGGAAAATCTTAAAAAGAGCAGCACCATACAATAACATTTCAAAAAGATGTAATCTATGCCTTACAGAGAAATACATTATACTATGCAAACTACAATTAGCAACTTTAAATATTAGAACAGAAATGGGTAGCAATTGCAGACACAGATGGAAGTTTTTATCAGTGAATAAGATAAAAAAAAACACTTGAGAAACACATGTAGCACGGGGAAAAAACAACAACCGCAAGCTTATATATATATATATATATATATATATATATTATATATATATATATATATATATATTTATATATATATATATATATATATATTATATATATATATATATATATATATATATTGTCACACTGTCATTTTTGCACACACGCATTCATGACAGCATTTACTCCATACGCACACGCAATCTTTCCAATCAACCAAAAGGCGCACTACCAAATGTTTTTTTATTCTCCCCCTCTCCTTCGGGGAAAAACACTTTACTAAATCAAATCAAACAATTTATAAAACAGATTTTATGCATGCATCCTTGTAACCAATGTTCCCATTTACATCAATACAAGTTTCTGTAAAGTCATGGTCTTCACATAACACTGGCCCAAGATCCAGACCAGGAGAATAAGTAATTATTTCAAGCATTGATGCTATGCCTGCATCAGATATAAGACTCGATCCATACTGTCATGATTCCCTGTCTCTCTCAGACAGCGTATCGCCACATTGAATTCTCCCGTCACTGGAGATATGAGTTCCCACTCCTCTCCCTTGAATTCTCATGTCACTGGAGAGGTGACGAGTTCCAACTCCCCTCCCTGGAGTCTTTAGTTGCTTGGGCTGAACTACCGGTGTGTTCTCCACACCATGGCCATCTTTAACCACCTCACAGGGTGAAGAGTGAAAGGTGAAGGGCGAAGGGTGAGCAACAAACATACTACGGTATTGCACACCAGCCTTTCCCGGGATTGCATTCTTCTTAAAACTGAAAAGGCAGAGGAGTCAAATTACCACTTTCCGCGGTCACTGAGGAGAAACAACCAAGTTTCGAAATATCGGTATATGACCAGGAGTTATATGTTAGTGAGTTTTCCCTCCCTATTGGAGGATGTCTCCCCTTGGAGAATATAAGTTTGCTGAAGGCTCATTTTGAGAAGCATTTATTTTATTTTTCCCCATTCACCCACTCAAGCACATACTGTTATTAGGCGATCATCTACCACTGCAGATATGAATGCGTATTTCCCCCTTTTCTTCAATCTAGGGGAAAAAAAAAAAAAAAAAAAAAGTTTTTTTAAAACAAAACACCTTTTTAAAAGAAAAACAAAATAAAAAGGGGAAAAAAAAACGGGGGAAAAAACCCAAACCAACCCCCCAAAGCCCCTTTTTTTATTAAATTTTTTTAAATTTTTTCCTAATAATTAATTTTTTTTATTCTTTTAAATTTTAAATATTTAAATTTTTTTTTTTTTTTTTTTTTTTTTTTTTTTTTTTTTTTTTTTTTTTTTTTTTTTTTTTTTTTTTTTTTTTTTTTTTTTTTTTTTTTTTTTTTTTTTTTTTTTTTTTTTTTTTTTTTTTTTTTTTTTTTTTTTTTTTTTTTTTTTTTTTTTTTTTTTTTTTTTTTTTTTTTTTTTAAAAAAAAAAAAAAAAAAAAAAAAAAAAAAAAAAAAAAAAAAAAAAAAAAAAAAAAAAAAAAAAAAAAAAAAAAAAAAAAAAAAAAAAAAAAAAAAAAAAAAAAAAAAAAAAAAAAAAAAAAATAAAAAAATTTTTTTCCCCCCCGAAAAAAAATTTAAATATTATATAATTATATTTAGTATTTTTTTTGGGAGATTTCCCCGGGGAAATATAAGCTTGTAACCTCTTTTGGGAACAAATTTTTCCCCAAATTACCCACTACAAATGTTTTACCCTCTCCCGAAAATAAAAATCAATCCCCCATTTTTTAACAAGATTAAGGAACTTTGTTTTTTAATTTCAATATTTCTTGCAGTCTTCAAAAACTGCCCAAGTTCAAAACCCGGGCTGGTTTATCCTTGGAATTTGTTGTTTCTTGTTTTTTTTCCCCCTTCGGACATTCCCCAAGAACCTCCCTCATTTTGGTTTAGGGGAATCTTTTTAATTTTTTCATTTTCACAAGAATTACTTGTTTTGTTTTTTCTGATTTTTTTTTTTAAAGGGGCCCTTTGGTTGGTTTTTAAAACTCAACAAACATACTAGGGTATTGCACCCGTTTTTTCTGGGATTGCATTCTTCTTAAAAAAAAAAAAGGGCAGAGGAGTCAATTCCCATTTTCCGCGGTACTGGGGGAGAAAAACCCAAATTTTCAAAATTTCGGTATTGACCAGGAGTTTATGTAAGTGTTTTTCCCCCTCCCTATTGAGACCCCCCCCCCCCCTTGGGGAAAATATAATTGCTGAAGGTCATTTGAGAAGCTTTATTTTTTTTTCCCCCATTCCCCCACTAAAGACTACTGTTAGTTAGGCGAATATTCCCATGCAGATATGAATGCTTTTCCCCCCCTTTTCTTCAATCTAAGACAAAAAGGAAGTTTGTTTATAATTCAATATTTCGCAGTCATTTGAAAACGCCATTTCTCTGAAATTTTTGGGAACGGTGCTCGGTACTTCTCCTTAAAATTTTGTTAGTTTTTTTTTTTTTTGCCCCTTTTGCGGTTTTTCCCAAGAACGGCCCTGCACTTGTGTTTAGAGGATCTTTGATATTTTATTTTCAAAAAAAATGTAGCTTGTTTTGTTTTTCATGTTTTCTTTTGCTTTTAGAGGCACCTTGGTTTTTTTTTTTAAAAATCAACAAAATTACGGTATTGCACACCAGCCTTTTTGGGTTGCATTCTTCAAAAATGAAAAGGAGAGGAGAAAAAATTACATTTTCCCGCGTTCACTGAGGAGAAACAACCAAGTTTCAAAATATGGGTTATGACAGGAGTTATATGTTGTGAGTTTCCCTCCCTTGGAGGATTTCCCCCCCTTGGAGAATATAAGCTTGCTAAAAGGTCTTTTTGAGAAGCATTTATTTTTTTTTTCCCCCCATTCACCACTCAAACAATGGTAGTAGCGAAATTTACCCTGAGATAAAATTCTTATCCCCCCTATTTTTTCAATCTAAGAAAAGAGAAAGTTTTTTTTTATAATTCAATATTTCTGCGTCTTGCAAGGCCAAGCTCTGAAATTTGGGGGGAACGGTGTCGGTATTTTTCCTTGGAATTTGTTTTTTTCTTGTATTTTAATCCTTGCGGATTACCCAAGAATTCCCCTAAACCCTTGTGTCTTAGAGGAATCTTTTTATTTTCTCTTTTCACAAGAAAATGTAGCTTGTTTTTGTTCTTTCTGATTTTTTTGTTTCTTAATGGCCCCTTTGGGGTTTGGGTGTTTTAAAATAAAAACTACTAGGGTTTTTTGCACACCAGCTTTCTGGGATTGCTTCTTCTTAAAAGAAAAGGCAGGGAGTAAAATTACATTTTCCCACGGCCCCTAGGAAGAACAACCAATTTTCGAAATATCGGTATATGCCCAGGAGTTAATTTTAGTGAGTTTCCTCCCTGGGGGAGGTGCCCCCACTTGGAGATAAAAGTTTGTGAAGGCTCTTTTTGGGGAAGCTTTATTAAATTGTTCCCCATTCACCCATCAAGACATAGTTAGTTAGGCAAAAATCTTTTAAACCGGATTTGAAGGGTATTCCCCCCCTATTTCTTAATCTAAAATAAGAGCAAGCTTTTTTATAATTCAATATTTTTCCCGTCATTAAAACGCCAAGTCTCTGAAAGGGGAACGGTGTGGGTTTTCCTTTGGGAATTTGTTGGGTTTTTTTTTTTTTTTCCTTGCGATTCATTCCAAGAAGGGCCCTCAGACTTGGTTTAGAGGATACCTTTGGTTTTTCTACTTTTAGAAAAATTGCTTGTTTTGTTCTTTATATTTTTTTTTTGCTTTTAGTGGCACCTTTGGTTGGGGTTTTTTTGAAATCAACAAACATATTTCGGTTTTGCACACCACCCTTTTCTGGGATTCATTTTCTTAAAATAAAAAGGCAGAGGAGAAAATTACCCACTTTCCGGGGTCCTGAGGAGAAAAACCAATTTCGAAATCGGTATATGCCGGGAGTTTAGTTAGTGAGTTTCCCCCCTTTTGGGGTTTTCCCCCCCCCCCTTGGAGAATTTTAAGCTTGTGAAGGTCATTTGAGAAGCATTATTTTTTTTTCCCCATTCACCCACTAAACACATAGGTAGTTGGCAGAATCATCTCCCACTGCAGATATGAATCTTACCCCCCTATTTCTTAAATTTAAAAGCATAAGAGAAAGTTTTTTTTAAAATTCAATTTTTTTGAGTATTGAAACGCCAAGCTGTTGAAATTTGCGAACGGTGCCGTTACTTTCCTTAAAATTTGTTATTTTTTTGTTTTTAATCCCTTGCGAATTCTTTCCAAAAAATGGCCTCACATTTGTGTTTAGAGGATACTTTTGATATTTTCTACTTTTCACAAGAAATGTGCTTTTGGGTCTTTCTGTTTTTCTTTGTTTTAGATCCCTTTTGGGTTTGGGGTTTTTAAAAAAACTCAACAAAATCTACGGTATTCCCACCCACCCTTTTTCTGGATTGCATTTTTTCTTAAAACTAAAAAAGGCAGGGAGTCAAATTACCATTTTCCCGGTCATGAGGAGAAAAAAAACCAAGTTTAAAAATTGGGATATGACCAGGGTTTAGGTTGTGAGTTTCCCTCCCTTTGGAGGGTGTCTCCCAATTGGAGATATAAGCATGCTGAAGGCCCCATTTTTTAAAAGAAGCATTTTTTTATTTTTCCCCATAAACCCACCAAGCCTTGTTAGTTGGAAAATTCTTTCTTTTGGAATGGAATGGTATTCCCCTTTTTCTTAAAAAGAATGGAAATTTGTTTTAATTCTATTTTTTACTTTAAAAGAAGTGCTTGTTTGTTCTTTCTATTTTTTTTCCTGGGATTTGTTGGTTTTTTGAAATTTTTCCCTTCCGGTTCTTCCAGTTTGGTTTGCATTTTTTTTAGAGGAGAAAATTTTTCCTTTTCACAAGAAATGTAGCTTGTTTTGTTTTTTCATGTTTTCTTTTGCTTTTGTGACATTTGGTTTTTTTTTTAAAATCAACAAACATACTGTATTGAAAACCCATTTTTCGGGATTGTTTCTTTTTTAAAAAATGAAAAAGGCAAGGGAAATTCACTTTTCGCGGTCATGGGAAAACCCAAGTTTCGAAAATATCGGAATGCCGGTTTTTATGTTAGTGATTTCCCTTTTAGGATGCCCCATTTGAAATATTTTGAATCATTTTAGAACATTTTTTTAAATTTTTTTCCCTTCCCCCAAAGGCACCTTTTTTTGGGAAATTTAAAACTAAAAAATTTTTTCGTATCTCCCCTTTTTCTTCAAAAGAAAAGGAAGGGGTTTTTTTCAATTAAATTTCGCGTCATTGAAAAACCCAAAAGGTTCGAAAGTTGCAGAAATGTAGTTTTTTCCTTAATTTTTGGAGTTTCTTGTTTTAGCCCTTGGGAGTATTCAAGAAACCCCCGAAATTTGTTTAGAGGATTTTTTTATTTTTTCTATTTTCAAAGAAAAGAGCGTTTTTTTCTTTCATATTTTTTTTGCTTCTTGTGGCACTTTGGTTGTTTTTGAAAATTTCAACAAATTTTTTTAATTTGGTATTGACCCACCCTTTTTTCTGGGATTGATTTTTTCTTAAAAGAAAAGGCGGGGTCAAATTCCCTTTTTCGGGCTTTGGGAAAACAACAATTTCTACGGTTTGACCAAGTTTTTTGGGTGATTTCCCCTCCCGAGGGGGGTTTTCCCTCCCCCTTGAGAAAAAAAATTCAATATTTTTGCAGTATTGAGAATTTTCTCTTAAATTGTGGGGGTGCTCCGGTACTATTTTGGGAAAATTTTTTGTTTTTTTTTTTTTCCCCTTTTTCCCATCAAGGGCCCTGCGGTTTTAGGGGTTTCTTTTGATATTTTTCTTTTTCAAAAAAATTTGGCGTTTTGTTTTTTAAATATTTTTTTTTGCAGTGGCACCTTTTTGGTTGGGTTTTTTAAAAAACTCAAAAACTTATCGGTTTTTGAAAGTTTTTGGGGTTTTGCTTCTTCTTAAAATGAAAAGGCAGAGGATCTTATTTTCCCCTACTGAAAGAAAAAAAGTTTGTTTTGGTTTTCCAGGATTTTGTTTTAGTTTCCCCCCTTTTGGGGATTTTTGGGAAATAACCTAAGGTTTTTGAAAGCTTTTTTTTTTTTTCCCCCTTCCCCTAAGCACATACTTTGTTGGGAGAAAACCCCAAAAGCGATATGAATGCGTTATTTTTTTTTTCCTCGAATGAGAAGCTTTGTTTTAATTCAATATTCTTGCAGTCATTGCAACGCCAAGCTGTTGTAAGTTGTGGAAACGTGTCGTACTTATCTTGGGAAATTTTTTTGGTTCTTGTTTTTATCCTTGGGATTTTTCCCAAGAAACGGGCCCTCGCATTGTGTCTTAGGGAATTTTTTTTTTTACTTTTCAAAAGGGAATGTAGCTTTTTTTGTTCTTCATGATTTTCTTTTGCTTCTTGATGGCCCCTTGTTGTTTTTTTTAAAAACTCAACAACATAACGGTATTGCAACAAGCCTTTTTGGGTTTGCTTCTTTTTAAAAAATGAAAAGGCAGAGGAGAAAAATTACCCTTTCCGCGGCCCTGAGGAGAAAAAAAAACAAGTTTCGAATTCGGTATAGGCAGGAGTTATATGTTAGGGTTTTCCCCTCCTTTTTGGGAGGATGTCCCCCCTTTTGAAATATAAGCTTGCTGAAGGTCTTTTGAGAGCATTTATTAAATTTTCCCCCATTCCCCCACTCAAGCTACTGTTAGTTAGGCAGAATCATTTACCACGAGTATAAATGCGTTTCCCCCCTATTTCTTCTTAAGACAAAAGAGAAGCTTTGTTTTAATTAAATATTTTTTGCAGTCATTAAAGCCAAGTGTCTGAAATTGCTAAACGGTGCGGGGGTTTTCCCCTTTGGGAAATTTTTGTTTTTTTTTTTGTTTTTTATCCTTCGGATTCATTCCCAAAGAAGGGCCCCTCGCATTGGGGTCTTAGAGGATATCTTTTTAATTTTTACTTTTACAAGAAATGTAGCTTGTTTTTTCTTTCATAATTTTTTTTTGCTTTTTTGAGGGCACCTTTTGGGTTGTTTTTGAAACTCAAAAACATACTAGGGTTTTTCCACCAGCCTTTTTGGGTTTGCATTCTTCTTAAAACTAAAAAAGCAGAGGAGTAAATTACCACTTTCCGCGGTCACTGGGAGAAAAACCCAAGTTTCGAAATTCGGATATGCCAGATTTTATATTTTAGTGAGTTTCCCCCCCTTTTGGGAGGATGTCCCCCCCCCCCTTGGGGAAATTAAGTTGGGGGAAGGTCATTTTGAGAAGATTTATTTTTTTTTCCCCATTCACCCATCAGAAATTTACTGTTATTTAGGCAGAATATTCACGCAAATAAATGCGTTCCCCCCTTTTTCTTAAATTAAAACATAGAGAAAGTTTTGTTTTTAATTCAATATTTTTGCATCATTCAACCCCAAGTGCTTGTAGTTGCTGGAACGGTGTCGGTCTTTCCTTAAAATTTGTTAGTTTTTTGATTTTAATCCCTGCGAAATTCTTTCCCAAGAAGGCCCTCAGCACTTGTGTCTTAGGGATTTCTTTTATATTTTTCTACTTTTCCAAAAAAATGTTTTTTTGGTCTTTCTTTTTTCTTTTGCTTCTTAGATGGCCCCTTTGGTTGGTTTTAAAAAAACTAAAAAACATACTACGGTATTGCACCCCAGCCTTTTCTGGATTGATTTTCTTAAAACTAAAAAAGGAGGGAGTCAATTACACTTTCGCGGCCTGGGGAAAAAACCCAATTTTCGAAATATGGGTTATGCCGGAGTTATATGTTAGGAGTTTCCCCCTATTGGAGGATGTCCCCCCCTTTGGAGAATTAAGCTGTAAAGGGTCTTTTGAGAAGCATTTATTTTTTTTTTCCCCATTCCCCCCATAAAGACTATGTTAGTTGACGAATATCTACCACTGCAGTATGAATGGTTTCCCCCTATTTTTCAGTTAAGAATAAGAGCAAGCTTTGTTTTAATTAAATTTTTCTTGCAGTATTGCAACCCCATTTGACTGTAAGTTGGGGAAACGGTGCTGGGTATTTTCCCCTTTGGGAAGTTTTTAGTTTTTGTTTTTACCCTTTGCGGATTCTTTCCAAGAACGGGCCCCTCAGTATTGTGTTTAAGGTATCTTTTGATTTTCCCCCCCTTTTCTTTTTTTTTTGCTTGTTTTGTTCTTTCATGTTTTTTTTCTTTTAGTGGCCCTTTGGGTTTGGGTTTTTTTTAAAAACTCAACAAACATATACGGTATTGCACAACCCTTTTTGGGATTGTTTTTTAAAAACCCTGGAAAAGGCGGGAGGAGAAAATTATCACTTTCCGCGGCCTGAGGAGAAACAACCCCAAGTTTGAAATTCGGTATATGACCAGGAGTTATTGTTGGTGCGTTTCCCTCCCTATTGGAGGATGTCCCCCCCTTGGGAATTAAGCTTGTGAAGGTTTTTTGAGAAGTTTTTATTTTTTTTTTCCCCCTTCCCCCCTCAAGACATAATGTTAGTTGGGCAAATCATCTCATGCAGATATAAAGGTATCCCCCCCTTTTTCTTCAATCTAGAATATGCAAGCTTTGTTTATTTTCAATATTTCTTCAGTCATTGCAACCCAAAGCTGCTCTGTAAGTTGTGGCGGTGCGGTTTTTTTTCCCTTGGAATTTATTAGTTTTTTGTATTATATTATATATATATATTTTATATAATTAATATATATATTATATATATTATTATATTTTCCCTAAAACCCTTTAAAAACCCCTCATTCCCAAAAGAGCTTAAATCTAAAATTTTCCAAAAAAAATCCCATAAAAGCTATTACTTGTACCCCAAACCCTTTAAAAAAAATAATTGATTTTCCAATAATACCAAAAAAAAAACAGCCAAAGGGGTGATAAAAGGATATCTTGTAACTCCCCAAAAAAAAGACCGTGCCCTCTGAATAATAAATTTCTCTACAACAAATTGTGCCCCGCTACGGTAACAAGACAGTGTAAAGAAACATCATAGGGATTGGGCAAACTTTTAAAAAACCCAGATAAAAAAAACCCAAAAACACCCCTTAAAAAATGAAAAATATAAAAACCAAGCAGAACTAAGCAAAATATTTTGAAGTTAAAAGATAAAAAATAATTACAACTATCATGGAAAACTTGAAGTCACAAGTGCGAAAGTTGAAGGTTCTCAAAAGGTACTTTTTCTTTACCTTTTATTTTCAAGACGGAAATACAGCAGTCAACTTTTTCATATTGTTATCATGGAAAAATTATAAAAAGAGAAACCCCAATAAAACAACATACTAAAAATGCAATTTGTGTAACAAAAAAGTGGCTGATATTATGAAAACCCCATCTGCATTCTGAACTTAAAGAAAAAAATGATAACAATTCAGGCACAAAGGGAAACCCTTGTAAATGCACCTTTCCCCTGCACCCCCCCCCCCCCCCCCTGAAGTCCCCCCAAAAGTTTTAAAAATCTGCAGGCCAGTCCCAAATTTGCAGAGCTGGGGCCCCCAAAAACACACCATAAAAAAACCGTGGCGTCCCAAAAATTGACACCCTGACGAGAGCGCCGGCTCGAAACAAATTTGTTGGTTTAAATTTTCCATTTTAAATCTATTTTAAACTGGTATGTCGCTCCCCTTTTTGGGGCTTTTTTTTTTTCATTCTGAGTGGCTTTTTAACTCTCTCTCCTCTCTCTCTCTCTCTCTCTCTCTCTCTCTCTCTCTCTCTCTCTCTCTCTCTTCTCTCTCTCTCTCTCTCTCGGGGGACGTGAGCCGCGGCTTGCATCGTGCGGGTCGCCGTAGTAACTGTGGCATTGTTTTTGCCAACGCTGAGGGACTGACGCTGAGTTGGACCCTGTACTTTTGTCAGCAAGTTCCGAAGACACCATGCCATCAGCCCTCTTGTCTTCAGGGCGTCATGTGGCTCCTTTTGCCAGTATATTCAACTTCATGTTGAAAGGGCCATGAGAAGAGAGCAAAGCGAGTCGCCATTCTGACCCTGCGAACCAGAGCGGCCGGTGTCACCTTAGGCTTGCTCCTCACGCTGATGTTCTGGGGCAGTTTGCTACTTCGCTGCGGAGACGTCGAGCGGAATCCTGGACCCACCGGCGTGCGGCAGTTGAGGACGGGCAGCCAGAGTGCCACGACAGGACGGAGGACCAGCACGGACAGGGCCGGGGCTTCTCTGGACGCCGGACAGACGACTCTGTTTTCTCCTCAGCAGCCCACCATAGCAGACGTCATGAACAAGCTGGACAGTAAGTTTACTGCAGTTGAGAACAGCTTAAAGGACCTGCGGGATCAGTTTGCTGCCATGCATACTGGGTTTGATGATCTGCGGGAGGAGGTGGGAAATTTGAGAAAAGAAAACTCGGACCTGGCAAGGAAAAACTCCGACTTTTAGCTAAGGTAGAGCAGTTAGAGAGAAAAACTGATGATTTAGAATGTCGGTCCAAACGCAACAATCTTATTCTTTTATGGTATTCCCAGACATCAAAATGAGACAAATGAGCAGTGCGAAGGAAAGTGCGTGACCTGATTACGGACAGTTTGGATGTGGTACAGGAAGTTGAGTTTGACCGTATTCACAGACTGAATGCTAAACCTGACTCTCCCATCATAGCTTGCTGCTCCTCTTACAAAGATAAGGTGAGAATCCTTAAAGCTAAAGCCAAACTGAGGGGCAGCAAAATTTTTTTTGGAGAGGATTTCTCATTTCGTGTCAGGGAGATTAGGCGCGGCCTCTCTCCCTATCTGAAAAAAGCCAGAGCCGAGGGGAAAAGAGCGTCAATGATTTTCGATCATTTGATTATTGATAGTAAAAAGTACTTTCTCGACGCTCATGGCAACTTAGCTGAACATAGATAGGGAGTCGGCCGGCCACATGTAAAAAAATGCCCTGTAACCAGCACAGAAAAAGGGAAGGCCAGTCCCTCAACACCGGTAGACTTCTCGGTCGCCGGTGACATTGACACACGTGAACATTTTTCGTTGTGTCAGGCCTGTTCGGCAGAGCTGCCGACTGGTTGCACGTGTAAATTCACGAAGTACACGATGTCTTCTGTTGTTCTAAACCTTTTGCTTTCTTGACGTGGAATGTCAATGGTTTAATGTCAAAGTTTGTTGATTCTGATTTTGCCTCATTTCTTAGTCAGTTTGACTTTGTCTGCTTACGGAAACATTTATTGATGAATGTTGTGATGATTTGTTTGTGGTTATAAAACATTTTGCAAGCCTGCGGTTAAGTTCACAAATCATGGGAGACGATCTGGAGGTGTGTATGTTTAATAAGAATGAATTCTTCCCTTTGTTAGATCGATTGACGTAAATTATCCAAATCTAAGTATTTTTCTGATTGACAATTCTTGTTTGGAACAGACAGAGACATTTTGTATGTCTGTTCGTACATTCCCCCGAAGGATCTCCTTTTTATGTCTATTTTGATCTAGATAATGGTATTGCTACACTGGAAGAATGTCTGACTGACTGCTGATAAGAATGATGTTTTATGTCATTTTGAACGGTGATTTGAATGGTAGAACTGCTGATATCTCTCAAGATTTCTTTGGGTTCCATGCTTTTGATACACACATGATAGTCAATCTTTCAGTCTTAATCGATGCTCCCAGATAAAAAACCTAAATAATTATGGGAAAATTGTTATTAAAACATGTGCACTGCTTTGAACTTGTGCATCCTAAATGGTGTATGTGAAGGCGACCTAAAGGTTGCTATACATATGTTTCTGACTCTGGAAGTAGTGTGAATGATTATTTCATATTGTCAAATGAACTTTTTGTTCTTCTGTGTGATGCTTGTGAATTACAGGTTGGCGAACGAATAGGACTCTGATCATTTCCCTGTATCACTTCATGTTCGTTTCCCTTGTGGAAACCTAGCAGACGCTAACAAAAGAGGACACGACGATGTTATAGAAAAATTGTCTGGAGTGATGAATGTGCTTCTTCGTTTTGTGATTCCCTATGTGCTGAAAAAGCGTGTGAAAAATTTGATATTGCCACAAGTTTAATAGACACTGATGTAAATCTAGTCTTAATATGTTTAACGAATGTATATTGGGATGTGCTGATGTATGAAAAAATGTATACATGGTCATGATAGAATTTCAAAGAACTGGTTTGACATGAATGTTCTTTTAATAAAAGAAAGACTAGGAGATTATTGCGAATAAGTCGCCGCTCGTTGAGGGACGCTGACAGAACTGCATACGTTATAGCCAGACGTGAATATAAACATTTACTAAAGAGAAAAGAGAAAGAATATAAGAAGTTATTAATGATGAATTAGTAACATCAATAAAGTCTCAGAAGAATTTTTGGACTGTAATTCGCAAAATATCGCGAAAAGAACTCAGCTAGAAACAACATTTCAACTGAGATGTGGTTTCAACATTTTCAAGCCTTGTTAGAGTTAAATACTGAGAATGAGCCAAACCAAGAGGGGTTAGAGGGGTTTGAAGATGAGTCTGATAGCTATATGAACCGTCCCAATTAGTGAAGAAGAAGTATTATTAGCTATTAAAAAACTGAAAAACCGTTTAAAACAGCAGGCCCGATGGCATTATTGGTGAACTGTTCAAATACTCTTCTGCCCAAGTTGTGCAATTTTGTGTGAAATTGTTTAACAAATTGTTTGTAATGGTACGTTTCCAAATAACTGGACAGAATCATTAATTTTGCCCATATTTAAAAGGGGTGATGCTAATAATCCAAATAATTATAGGGGCATCTCCTAAGCAATATAAGTAGTAAACTGTACGGATGATAGTAAATAATAGGCTGCAAGAATGGATAGAGGAAAAAACATCACTGGTGATCACCAAGCTGGTTTCAAAAAAGGGTTATTCGACTGTTGATCACATGTTTACTTTAATGGCTATCGTTCAGAAACAGTTTTCCTATATCGAAAATTGTACGTTGCTTTTATAGACTTTGAAAAAGCGTTTGATTCCATAAATAGAAATCTTCTTTGGCCAGTCATGATTAAAAACGGTTATTAGGGGTAAATCTACAGATGTATCAGGAGCATGTATGATGTAGTTAGAGCTAGAGTTCGTTGTGGCGCTAAATGACAGATTTTATTAACTGTACAGCTGGGGTTAGGCAGGGTGATGCTTGCAGTCCTGTTCTATTTTCGCTCTTTATTAATGAATTAGCCATTGAAGTGATCAACAATGGAAGACATGGGGCTTTGCTGACACTGGATGCTTTTGAATTGTTTATACTTTTATTAGCAGATGATGTGGTTTTGATATCGGAGACTGTTATTGGTTTACAGACTCAACTGATAGTTTACAACGCGCAGCTGCTTCTCTCCAACTAAGGGTTAATTGTCCAAAGTAACATCATTGTATTTCGTAAGGGTGGTTATCTAAGTGCACGAGGAAAGATGGTTCTATGATGATGAACGCAATGCCTGTTGTGAATGCTTATAAGTATTTTGGGTATATTTTTCTCTACACGTCTAAGTTTTGTTGGTGCGTGCAAGGATCTTGCTAGCAGAGCCAAAAATGCTTTACTCTGTATTATGAAGAAATTATATGTTCTCAATATACGTCTTTTAATGTATTTCTCAAGTTGTTTGATAGTCAGGTTCAACCAATTGTTCAGTATGGGTCTGAATTATGGGGGTTAGATGGCGCTGCTGTATACTGTGAGTCTGTGCACCTGTTCGCATTAAAAAGGTTCTTGGGTGTGGACAGGCGCACGCCTAACGACTTGATTTATGGTGATACGAATAGATTCCCCATATACATAGTCTCAGCAGTAAATGCATTCGTTATTGGCGAATTTACTTCATATGGAGGACCAGATTACCACGCAAGCTTATAACATGTTATATGGTCTGATGCTAGAGGAAAAAACAATTGGGTTAGTAAAGTTCGTACTTGTCTTTTTGAATATGGTTTTGGTTTCGTGTGGTTAAGTCAAGGTGTTGGAAATGTTAAGCAGTTTTTACATTGTTTTCGTCAACGATTGATTGACTGCACTTGGCAAAAATGGTCAGACCATGTGCAGCATAGTGAGAGGTTTGATTTCTATAGAAATGTTTGCAGCTTTCATGATCTGAAACCTTATCTAACTTTAGAAATGGACAGGCACTTAAATATATCATGACAAATTTAGGTTTGGAATATCAGAATTGGCAGTTCACAAGTTAGATACAAAACCGTTGTTGATGACAATGTCTTGTTGTGTCCGCTTTGTAAAGAGTCTCCAGAAAATGAAATCCATTTTGTTCTTTGCTGTCCAGCCTAAAGAACATTAGAACCGAATGTATTCAGCCAAAATTTTACAGACAGCCTTCTCTATCTAAATTGTCTATATTATGTCGTCAACCTCACAGAAGTGTTCGAAATTTCTCTTTGTTTTTGTATAAGGCATTTAGATTTAGAGAAACAGTTACTTCTTGATGTACTAAAATGATTTATGTTTGGAATGTTTGACAATCATGAGCATTTATCTCAGTTCATATATTATGCTCACTCACCCCTTCATAAAGGGCTAAGGCCTATATGAATAAATCATCCGAATCCGAATCCGAATCCGAATCTCTCTCTCTCTTCTCTCTCTCTCTCTCTCTCTCTCTCTCTCTCTCTCTCTCTCTCTCTCTCTCTCTCTCTTTCTCGTCTTGTCTCTCTCTCTCTCTCTCTCTCTCTCTCTCTCTACATATATATTATATATATATATTATATATATATATAAACAGTCAAAGTAGATAAAAATATCCCAACTTTCGGCTTTATTTGCCTTCGTCAGGGGTACAGACTGTGACAGTAAAAAGCTCGCATTCTCCACCTCAGATCCTGAACACAAATCACAATGTATACGTAGGGAAAAGGCACATGAATTAAAATGTTTTAACTTAAAATAAAACGTTGAGTATAAAACATTTCATCAATAGGAAACATAAATTAGGATAGAGGTGAAGGGTGAGGGGGCCAAAAGGTGCGGATTGACAATAGGTTGACCATAATTTTGATTGCCACCACAGACCACGATCTTGACATATGCAGCGTGAGAGAGCGGAGCGAGAGAGAGAGGAGAGAGAGAGAGAGAGATAGAGAGAGAGGAGAGAGGGGGAGGAGATCGAAGGAGATGGGGAGAGAGAGGAGAGAGAGAGAGAGAGAGAGAGAGAGGATGATGATGATGATGATGATAATCTTTATTTCAAGGGTAACAGATAAGCAAAACACATGCTTTTTTTCATCCGGCCCTCGCCCCATTAAGGGACTAACTAAGCATGACTAGCGACTACTAAGCATAACTAGCGACTAAACTTACAAAAATTATAACAAACTCACATATCTTCACAAATGCATTAAAAATTGATAAGTGTTCATCCATTAACTTTTTAAGGCATAGATGACTTTGAAGGAGAAAAAAAAAAAAAAAAAGAAAAAAGAAAGCAATTGCAACAACAAACATAAATAAAGAAATAAATTTCATAGAAGAGAGAAAAAAAAAATCAGCACACACAACATAGAATAAGCGATCCTCCTATCGAAGAGAAAAAGAGGGGAGGAGTGGGGGGGGGGGGGAGGGAGAGAGAGAGAGAGGAGAGGGATGAGAGAGAGAGTTACATTCCTTTTGTACATATTAACATACAGCAAGCTGCTAAGGATAATAATTTAGACAAACTACAATGCATCAGTAATATCAACTTTTTTGTGTGTTTGGTTGTTTCTTTAACAATGATATAATATGGTTACAAGGCAAGACAAGAACGAGCAGTTACTACAATCAATTATCAGTTAGCAACAATAAAGTCCTAGCGTCAATAGTCATAACGCTCATTATCATGGTGTGTGTGTGTGTGTGTGTGTGTGTGTGTGTGTGTGTGTGTGTGTGTGTGTGTGTGTGTGTGATTTTGTGTGTGTGTGTGTGTGTGTGTGTTTTGTGTGTGTGTGTGTGTGGAGAGGAGAAGAGAGAGAGAGAGAGAGAGAGAGAGGAAGAGAGAGAGAGGAGAGAGAGAGAAGGAGAGGAGAGAGAGAGAGGAGAGAGGAGGGGAGAGAGAGATATGCCATCATAATCTTTCTCCCCCCTCCCTCATCTTTTCTTCTTGAACTGTTCATACATACCAAAACCATAATTATAAACTTAGTGACAATACATCAATACGCAGCGTAAATACGGAGAGAGAGAGAGAGAGAGAGAGAGAGAGAGAGAGAGAGAGAGAGAGAGAGAGAGAGAGAGAGGAGAGAGGAGAGAGAAAAAGAGAGAGAGATGATATTTCCTTTTCTTTCATCCAAAATAATATATACTAAACATTACTATAAAATTTGAAAAACAAGCAACAATACATCAATATAATCAACAGTTACCAGGGCAGGGCACGCATTTATCATCGTATAGATACCCAATGCTTCAATAAATCAAAAATATTAGGACATCAATCAGTTAGTGACAATGCATCAATTAAAATCAGTGATCACAACATTCATTCATCATGATATAATTACAGTCATTAACAAACCAATGTAACCATATCTTTCATATATCATTATCTGGTTTAATTTAAGAAGGAAGCGGCGTATCAGTCTAATATGCAGCAAAACAAAGGGTGTGCTTTTGGTATATGTATTTTATCCCTACTTGTAATGACTACTGTGAAATGTGTAATTAGTTTTTCCCTGAAGGGTTCTGCATTTTGGGTGCATCGGAAATATAGTGGAAGTGAATTCCAAACCACACTACCAGAGTAAGATAAGCTTGATTTAAATAGATCTATTCTTGGTGTGGGAACCCGGAATTTGGTTTTAATCCCTCGGGTTTTTGTTAAATCTAGACTGAAGAGTTTGTGGTGCTGAAGCCGACGCAATTTTTTGCATTAACAAACATTTGTTGACAGCAAACATTTCTTTTAGCGGAAGGGCCCCTGCTTTAGTATAATCCCCTTTAGTAAGACTGGACGATTTTAATAGAAACTGCTTTAAGTGCTCTTTTGTAGACACTCGTAAGAGGTTTCATGGCATTAGCATAGCAGAATCAAATAGTGTTGAACAATAATTGATTGAAGAGAGACTATGTGCATGTAGGAATAATTTCCTGGCATGAAGGTTTAAGAAATGCTTAATCCTGCACAGCTGATATGTTTGTCTGGATATTGATTTACATAAACTGCGAAGGTGATAGACCAAGAGAGATTATTATCAACATTACGCTAGAACTCGATGGCTATCCACCATTTCAATTTCTGATTATTGATAAAAACAGATGGAGGCTGTGTGGTTATGTTTTGTCTTCTTTGCCTAGTTGTTATCAGCATTAGTTTTGTTTTGTTAGGATTCAGTGAATGTGATTTACATTGCACCAATTACTTAAGATATCAGCATTCTTCTGTAATGAGGTGGAAAACAGCTTCTAAGTTGGAGCTACTTGTATGGACAGTCGTATCATCACAAAAGAGTTCACATGAATCTCAGTATAAAGAGGGAGATCATTTATATAAACTGAAAACAGCAACGGGCCTAACACAGAACCCTGGGGTACGCCATGTTGGATAGGTAGCTTCTCTGATAAATTGTTGTTAACACAAACGGTTTGTTGACGGTCTTCTAGGAATGATGAGATTAGATGGAAGGTTTTTTCTGTTATACCATATGATAAAAGCTTCTGCATAGCAATTCGTAGTCAATTACATCAAAAGCCTTTGAAAAATCAACAAACAGTGCGCCACAATATTTATTTTCATTAATATTGGCTAGCCATGATCTACTAGATTTGTAAGTGCTGTATGACAAGAATGATTTTTCCTGAACCCGATTGACTTTTATTTAGCAGGTTGGAAGAGTCAAAATGGTGGCAAAGATGTTTATTTATGTGTTTTTCCAAGGGCTTGGAAGAACTGGCAAAATAGATATAGGTCTATAGTTCGATGGGTCAGATTTGTCTCCAGATTTGAAAATGGGTATTACTTTGCAACTTTGAACTGAGCAGGAAAGTGACATTTATCAATGCATAAATTTTTAATATGTAGGTAAGAGTTTCACATATAACGGGTGCTGATAGTTCAGAATCTTTCCATCAATTCCGTCAAGTCCACGATTCTGTCTGCTTTAACTGACATAAAGCTTTGTGAACATCACTGACAGTCATAGGTGGAACTGGTGGAGCTGAACGAATGTTCTTAGCATTACAAAAGCTTTTCAATTTTTGTAGTTCATTTGAGTCAGTATTTTTTTCTTTGACAATGTGTTCTGCAACTGTTGTAAAGTGTTTGTTGAGTTCATTTGGTGTTATATTGATTATGAGAGAGAGAGAGAGAGAGAGAGGGGAGAGCGAGAGAGAGAGAGAGAGGAGAGAGTGAGAGAGGGGAGAGAGAGAGAGGAGGGCGTGCAGGGGGGGGGGGGGGGGAATTCCACGTTCGGAAAAGCAGCAAAAGAAAAACTTCCACCATGTGCCTGTTTCATGGGGATGAAGAAAAGGAGACCACGCACGAGAACCATTATTGTTCTGAGCTCACGTCAGTGTGTACATGCTCACAAACACCCAAACGCACGAGCGCATGCGTAGAACACACTTTCTAGGATTATAATTGACCTAGGGGGTTTAGAGGGGAAGGAGAGAAGAATGCAGAAATTTTTAGGGGAATTGGGGAGGGGGGAGGGGGAGTGCTGGGGTGGGATAATGGATGGGTACGTGGGGGAGGGAGGGGAGAGGTTTGAAGGAGGATTGGTGAGGGTAGGGGAGTGGAAATAAATGGGGGAGGGAGAAGGGGATGGGGAAGGGGGTGGGGGGGGGGGGGGGGAGCGGGGATCGATTGCGACAATGGAGAAATGGTCATCCCGTTTTTGCCCTTTTTCATTTCGCCCTTTCCCATTTCGTCCTGTTTTCCCTTTTCGCCTTTCCTATTTCGCCCTAACGTTCCCACTGCAAGGCTCCCCCCTGGCGTAACCAGTGTCCAGTCTACTCCAAAGCAGAATCGATGGTCTTTAGATTAGAGTAGGGCGAAGCCCGAGAGAGGACGAAGGACGAATGAACGAAGGCCGTTAGGCCAAGTCGTGCTCACACATTTCTGAGTAGGCGAAATGGGAGTAGACCAAATGGGAAGTAACCCTGAACATTGGAAAAGGGCGAGATGACATTGGTAGACAGGACGAAATGACACTGCCAGGATCGTGTTGTGGAAGTCCCAGTTCGCCCTGGCAGGGCAAAATGAAAAAAGGGCGAAACGGTACCTCACCGGAGAAATAGAGAACAGAAAACGTCGGGGAGGAGAAAGGAAGGGAGAAAACGTGCGATAGACTACGTATTCTCTACATGATTTCCAACTTCATGTATATCATATACATACCATCTCGTCAAACATTACTATAATTCATATAAATACACACCTATTACATTAGTATAATACACACTTATGCATGCGCTCACACATAATGACGCACGCACTCACATACAAACCTAGATACACATACACACACAATCACACACAATCACACACACACACATACACACACACACACGTACACACACACACACACGTACACACACACACACACACACACACACACACACACACACACACCCCACGTACACACACACACACACACACACACGCTCGCAACCGCGCATGCCCGCATGCGCCCGCACACACACGTACATGCGCGCGCGTGTGCGCACACCCCCCCCCCCCACACACACACACACTCACTCACTCACTCACTCACTCACACTCACACACACACACACACACACACACACACACACACACACACACACACACACACACACACACACACACACAGAGAGAGATCTGCCTGACAGCATAAAATATAATGATAGATAGGGAAATATGCAGATAGACTGTAAACCAAAAAGAAGAGGAGTTACTCAAGTGTGTTGAGACCAAAAGGATAAATAGTTTTGAGTTTGCTCATCCAGAATTTTTCCCTTCGAATCCTAACATCATACTCATTTGAAAATACTTTTCTATAGGTATACATTGCATATCCTGAAGTGTGTGTCCGACAGAGTTGAAATGGTGAGCGATGTGAGTGCCTGTGTTCTTTAATATGTGTGATCTATGTAAATAAAATCTAGTTTTGAGGGCATTTTTGGTTTCTCCAACATATTGCGCATTCTTACAGGAGCGACAGAACAACAAATAAATTACATTGGCAGTGTGACACGACATATAATGTCTGATTTGAAAAGTCTCTCCTGTAACATCACTCTTAAATCTAGAAGTACTGATTAAATGTTCTCTGCACAAAACACAAGATTTGTTACATTTCCAGCTTCTGGGTCCAGGTTGTCAGAGGTGCTGAGTGGTGAGATGATGGCATCAGGATGCTCCTGAGTGTTCTCGGTATCCGCTTCCCCACCAGCGGGACCTCAGGAACTGCCTTCGTCATCCTTGGGCTGGTGTGGAGAAGGCTCTGGTACTCTTGTAGCCACTTCCGCAGGGGAGGATTAGAGGGATCATGGGTCACAATAAAAGGGACGCTACTGGAGTGGTTTGGGGTCTGTATTGAAGTGTTTCTGTCCTGGGTGTAGAATGGACTCTGTTTACAGCAGCTTGGATGATATCATTGGGATACCCACGTTGTAAGAGAAACATAGTAATTTCTGTGCACCTTTTTAGAAAATCTGAAGGAAAGTGAACAAGTACGGCGTGCTCGGAGAAAAAGACTGTAGGGGATGTTTTTCTTGCAGTGTTTGGGATGGCAGGAGTTGAAGTGGAGATAGGCCGTGAGAGTCAGTAGGTTTATAAAACATGTCGGTTTCTAGGTATCCATTGCGCAGTTTTATTGTTAAGTCAAGAAAGGATATTTCAGAAGGGGATGACTGAACTGTAAAACTAATAGAGGGATGGACAGAGTTGATGTACTGACAAAAGGTGTCTAATGGTCAGCTGAACCTATCCACAATAGAAAATATCATCAATAAACCTACGCCAGAAGTCAGTGGGAATGGGCATTGGTGTGTTGTTTAAGTAGTGAAGCTTCTAACTTTCCCCATAAACAGAATTAACGATGGCGGGTGCCTTTGGGTGTGCCCATTGCTGTCCAGATACCTGTTTATAAACCTTACCTTCAAAATGGAAAAATAAATATTCATGAGAAACATGTTGGGCAACATTAATGAGATACTTGACAGGGGGAATACTGATATCATGATAGCGGGATAGAAAGTAACGAAGTGTGGTCTCTATATCTGGGTGGGGAATGTTAGTATATAAACTAACGACGTCGATAGCGACGAGCCGTGTGTTTGGGGAAAGGGACCATATTTGATGTTGAGATCTTGTACGATGTTGAGCATATGAGTAGTATCTTTAACGTGGCTGGACAGATCAGTCACAAAGCTCTGCAACCAGCTGTCCATTAATTTAGATAACTTCTCTGTGGGCCCTCCAACTCCAGATACTATAGGACGACCTGGGGGGTGGTAAGAGTTTTGTGAATTTTAGGCAAAGTATAAAAAAATGGGGACGACATTTATTAACTTCAGTAAGGGCCCATTTGTAAGTATTATCATCAATATATTTAAGGGCATGAAGATCTTTAACAATAGCATTAGACTGTCTGGCAATACTTATTGTGGGGTCTTTCTCTACCTGTAAATAATATTGGGGGTTGTTCAGTTGTCTCAGGGCTTCATCGATATAGTCCTTGGTGTTCTGGATGACTATCGCCCCACCTTGTCAGCCGTGCTAATTCTAATATTTCTATCTAAAACGAGCTGACGTAGCTCACTGAGAGCCTTTCTTTCTGTCTTCTTCAAATTATCCTTGGGTTGTTTGGATACATTGTAAGTGAAGACACGATTGACGAGGGACTCACAGTAAATGTCTAAAATCTTATCTCTTCCTGAAGGTGGTTTATAAACTTTTTTTTTAAATTTGGGTGGTGGGTCTTGAGGGCTATCTCGGAATAAAACAATTCCTTAAGTCTCAGCCCACGACAACCCTCCTCGACGTCTTCAACTATATATATATAGTTAAAATTAGTTAAAAGAGGAATCTTAAAACTA
>JAFLJL010000515.1:0-12500 GCA_018398815.1 Conus ventricosus | reverse complement strand
TTGTGACTTAACTGGTTATGAACTTCATGATGAAGAAAAAGTGTCTATTCTAGTATGGTTTGCAAGAAGATGGAGAGTTTTGATGCTATGGATAATAAGCTCCCAGAGTGAGCGACATAGACTTTTGTTTTTCATTCTGATGTGTGATGTGTTTACATGGGTATCAATATATGTGTTGTTAAACAAGAGTGTGGTGGAAATCTTTCCCTTACATATATTGAAGTTGATGAATCGAAATGAAGTGAACATTCTGGTGTTACAAGAAAGAAATGAACATTTTGTGAATGGACGAAAGACAGTGATTATATGAAATGAATTGAACATTTTGTTTACAAGAAAGCAAATGAACATGGTGTGAATAAGCCAAAGACATCTATAGTTCGGAAAAAAAAATCAATTGTGTAATCATTGTATACAATGAATTGTGTTCATGGTTTATTGAAGAGGAACCAGATGGAAATCCTTTTCCTAAGTTGGAAGACTAGATTGTAAAAGGTTTATATGGAAATTCTTTCCTGTGCAGTGTTATGCTTCCGGAAAAGGAGAGAACGTATAAATGCCAATCCTGACTCACTTTCGCCCTCAAACTAGTTTTCGGGCGAAAGTGACCCAGGATTGGCATTTATACGTTCTCTAACAAGTAAGACTTCAATAACCAAAAATAACGATTATCTACAAACAAACATACTGTGTAGGGTTATCCGTTTTCAATACTAATTTACTAAACTTTTCAGATTTCAGTTTTTGTTTAATCCTGTGTTTTTCCTGGCCATTTTCAATAACATCATTTTCACGCAAACATTCTTCAAAATGGTCTCTGTCTTTCATGTGAAATAACACTACAGTCTTTAACTGTTCTCTAAAGTCTTTTAAAACTGAGTTATATTTTTGGCATAAAATCCACACACTTATCCTGGCATGTCTTCCACTGAAAGCAAGTTTTGATAAAGTGTTTCTCTTTTTAACTATGTTCTCTTTCTGCTGAACAGTCATCTATAATAAAGTGTCTGCGTTCCTTCAAACAGTCTATAAAACTGTTCTAAACACTCACTCAGGTTTATTGCTAGGATCAACTAAATATATGTCATATCTGTCCATTATAAACCTTCATATCATGATATGCTTTGTTCCATTTAAGTGTTGGGCAGAAAATTACATATGATCAAAATTATAACGATAAACTGTTTGTAACAGGTCGAGGATAATATTGTTTTTCCACAACCAGTCTGCCCACAAATCAATGAGCAATGAGGAGTTTTTGTCATAAAGTTTAACTGCTCCATAGTTTTATAACAGAACTTAATCTATCCTGTTATTATTTTTATCATACTTCTGTTAAACTTGTTCAGTATATAAAAACCCTATAAGGCCTAAATGTGTAGATTAATCTAATTCAGTTCTGTAAGATTGTTTCTATTTAAGTCAACAGTGATTTTGTTGCTTGTTGTTATAACCTTAATATCCTCACCATTGTGAAGAACGACGATGGTAACTGTAAGGCGTTTAACGTCTAAGTTTTGCCAGCTAATATTAATTCCTTTTATAAGGTCGTCACTAACGCCACAACCCCATCCCTCTCCACATCTTTAAGACAGAAATTTCAATATTATTGTGAACGTGTCTCCTAATTTTCTGCTTGGAAAGAACTGTAATTTTGTTAGAAGCTTTTTTTACAACTGTTTCTTTTCTGTGGAGGATGTACTGTTTTTTCCCATACGGCGTTATTTCAATTTCTTTCCGACTATTGTCGTCCGGCATAAGACTTACATGTAAAGGGCCAGAGTTGAATGCTTTTCTGAAACTTTTTTGTCGGCTAAATATGTAAATGGGCTTATGAATTCAATTTTATGTCCCATTCTAAATATGGTTCTAAGTGCCATTTGAGGTCAGGTTTTCGAACTATTTTATATTCATACTGGCCAACATTATTTGCTCTAGATTTGCGCAGTTGTTCTAGTTTAGGAAACTTTTTGCTGTCGCCAACCTCTTTGCGTTTATAATCACCATCTTTAGTGTACTCAAACCCATACAAAGGCCTATCTCACCGTTTTGTTCAAAGTCCGCAACGTCTGCAAGGTTTTTAATTCTAAGTTATACACCTCACAGGCGCTAATGTAACTCCCGATTCTTCTGGCCCACGCGACATATTTTTTAGTAACGTATTATTTTATTTCCAAAACAATGTGCAGGTTATCACATTTTACAACTTTCCCCGCTTTGTCTTTGATTTTTATATTAAATGATCCAACCCTCCCACAAACTAATCCTTTAAACTGTAAATTAGGGAATTGTATAATTTCATAATCGCAATATGCGCTTTCCCTGATGGAAGAGCTCTTAAAACAGTTGAGGGGCCTTCCGTCATATAAGTTTTCATCATGCTCAGTCATCCAAATGAACATAGAGTAATGAATGTAATGCAAGATCGAGCGGGCTTTCCCCTCATAAGTAGTTTTGGTTGGTGTAACTCTAAATCTATATTGTTAGCTGTAAAGCCTAACATTTTAGCTAGCTCTTTATCAAAATAGTAACTACTTCTTCTTCAGGCTTGAAGGACAACATTGTTTTCGATTCGCATTGTTAAGTTTGAGAGTTATGTCAAAGTTATCATTGCTTCTTTTAGTGAGCAAAACCGTAATAACCATCAGGTATGGTTAACTGGCTAACTAAGTTTCCTGCATTATTAATTTTTTAATCTTATTATTCTCCTTGGATTCACTTATATTAAACCATACAACTTTGTAAAAAATTTCATGGAGTGCGACCGTTCTGGTTCCGCATTCGTTATCAATAGCATGTTCTAAAACGAAGGACGGTCTTGGGTTGTTATTGTTACAAACATTTTTTTTAAACGAAATAAAATGAGTGCATTCAAATATACTGGTTGCAAATATTCTGTTGGGCCGCACTACAATCTTAAAATATAGCAACTGATACTCTTGACATTGCTGTGACCCAGACTGCCTCTTTTCATAAAAAGGTGAGTACTCCATTGAAGAGCTATCTTAACCCCTATTGAAAACGACCACATCAAGAAAGCGTGGTTTAGTCATCCGATGCAGTTTTATCAGAACCAGTTAAACTTTGCTGTGTTTTGCGCATCAACTGGGGTGTGGAGTGTCGTATGCTGATCATTTAAATCACCATGATCCTTTGGTGAGGTCAGTGTACAGATTTCATTTTTATTACCCTTCAGACGTATTTTGACTGAACTGCAAGCGCCATTACCAAATGACAAACCATTTAATCCACTCAGCAACAGAATAGACATGAAGGCTTTTGAAAGGATCTGTAACGAATTCAATATTAACATCAAGACAGGCTTTAGACAAAAGTTGGATCATAATCATGGCCTAGGCGACCTTTATTTTCGGGGCACGCACAGAAAGTATAACTATGACTGGCATCTCCTTTCAAATCTTTCTTTTTTGGCACAACTGTTGAGCCTGGGTCCTACAGCAAGAGCATAAAACAGCATGGACAACATTTATCTTAGACACTTCTAGGGCCTATAGGGCGGGAATAGAACGAATAAACGACTCTATTCGTACTTACGTTTGGTGTTTGCTAGGCTCGCAAGCACAGGCAAGATCGAGCATAACTGATCCTTCTACTGGCTTTGACGCACAAAAAACAATTACTTAGCAAATTTAGAGGGACGCCATTAATTCTACAGTTGATTTACCTTCAAGTATTAAAAGATAAAAAATGTTTTACAATAGAAAGATCGAAAGTGACTTTGCTGTTGGCATGGTTTTAAATGCTGCTTTGACCCAGACCCCAGAAGGTACAATAAAAAATTAATATAAAATTCTTTAGCGGGAAATTTGAAAAAAATTTTGGGAAAAACGACAAAATTCTGAGCCAGTAATATTACAAAAAATAAAAGAACGCCCAAAATAAGTCATCATCCCCAGGCCAAAGCCAAAGGCCCTTTGAAGACTCGCAAAGTCGCGGATCTTTTCGCGATGCCTGAATATAAAAAGACAGGCTTGTTCTTGGATTAAAGGGCCCTAGGATTATTTGGTCTTTATCTTACTAAATTTTTAACCCCGACTAGAAGGGGACCTAATCCCCTTTGGTGCTGGGCCCAAAAAAGCAATACTTTGCTTGCAGTGACAAAAGCCGCAAACGATGCCGCCTAATTTACCGGTTAAAGCTTTTTACGGCTTTACCGGCTAATTTTTTTTAAAAACTCGCAAGTGTCAAGTTGTTTTTTTACCGATTTTTCAGGGGGAGGTGTGGGGTGGAGGCATGCCCGGAACCCCACCGCCTGTAATAGCCATCACCCGTGTATTTTGCAAATCTAAGGCCGTTATAACGCTTGCAAAACGTGACCCCTTTCTCTCTAAACGTGTTCTTATTCTTTTTCTGCGTTGGTCTTCATAAAAAATTTTTTGATATTTTCTTATTCTATTTACTTGAGTTCGTATGGTCTCGGTTAGTAGTAGACTTTTAGTCTTGCTGATTTTCTTGTCAAGATCTTTTAGTCTTTGGGCTTTTTTCTTTAAAATCCGCCCTACGAGCGGTGTCCGTCTAGCGAGTTTTTTTTTTTTTCTTTTTTTTTTTGTTCGTTACCTGTTTTGTAAATTGTTTTTTAATTCGCCCTGGCTTCTCAAAGCATGATAGGGCCCTTAGTTCTCGTGGGGGAGCGGTGAGTCGTGTTTGTCTTTAGCTGTTTCTTCTGAAAAACTGGATTTGCTTCTATTACATTTATTAATTCACCTGCTGATTGATTTAATTCTTTAAGTTCCATGTTTTGCATTTGGTTATCTGTCGGGAGTTCTTGCAGTGTGTTTTGAAGTTTAGCAACTGCATCCCTATTTAATTTTGGTCTAGCAATGCAAGGCGATTTTGTACGCTCGCAGGGAGTCTATTTCTAATTGAACCCACGGCTAAAAACTTTGATGGGTCTTTTTTAGTTGTTAAGCTGAACAAGTTCTCCTTGATCGTTTTTCACAAACAAATGGTCATCTTTTACTTCAAATCATTAGGGTCTATAAATTCGGGAGGTTCTTGACCTAAACTTTGGTACAATGATTTGGCCTTACTTTCTGTTAATTCACGCCGCAATGAGAGCGCTGAGCGATGCTGTGTCAAAGGGATCATTTCACTCATGTCGTCTCCAGGGTCAAAAACATCATATCTTCTGCATCTTCAATTCTGCCATGTTTTTAAATAATTAACTTTTTATTTTGCTTTATAAAAATGTCACAAGCACATGGCTCGATTCTTGACCCGCATAGAAGACTGAAAGAACCCTTTGGCGTGAAGGGAAATAAGCGGACTATTACTGTTCCAAATAATCCATCTACTATTGATGCAGATCAAATTCTTACTGTCAAATTTCCAGACTAGGAGCAGATGACGTGATTGTGCCAGGCTCTGCGCGTCTTACTTTCAAATAGTACTCGCTTCAACAACAGACACAAGCAGGACAGTTGTCCAGAATTTGGGGCGGGCAATCGTTAAGAAAATTTCTATAAAACTTGAGGGGCAAGAAATATTTTCTTTACACAATGCAGACATATTTTTAACCTATTCTGATCTATGGCTAACCGAGAATGAAAGGATGATCTTGCGTTTCAAGGAATCGAAAATGAAGAAGCACTAAAGCTTAGAATAGGCGCCGCACTCGCCGCAGATGCTAAAAGCAGCAAAAAAGCTGTAGCTGTAAATTTTGCGTATAGAAATCGCTTTTCCATTCCCTTAGATTTTGAGTTGTTAAAAACGCATGCACCATACTTTCAAGGAGCATTAAAAGACAGATTGTCATATGAACTAACTTTTAATGAATACAAACGGGTTATCAAATCATCAGACACCGAAGCAAGTACAGCATTTCTGACATCTCGTTAGAGTTTGACGTTGTTAGCACCCTAATTTAGCAAGGCTGATTGAGCAAACAATATCGGTCAAAATTAGCAATAATTACGAAAGGGTGATTCATCATACAACATATCCTAGAAGCAGGGCAGACACTATATGGAATTTTAGTTTTAGCGTCTCAGCAAGATCGCTTAAAGGTATTTTATTGCTGTGTGAAGATGAAGAACCATTCAAAGAGGAAGTGAAAAGTTTTTTAATCCAAAAATAACGAAAGTACAATGTTCGATTGAGGGCAGTCCTAACCAATCTATGCTAGCGGGCTTAAACCTTATCAGCATTTTGATGAAATAAGAAAACTGTTTGGAGGTGGGAGGTGTAGAAATCCAACAGTTGACCTTGTGTCTAAAGATCTACACCTTCACAGTGTAAGACTTGATGATTATTTAACAACAAAATACGGTTTATGGATTGACCTAAGGTCCACGGAGGATAATCGGTTACATGGAAGCGGGAGAGCTGTGAGAGACGTAATAAACATTCAAATTGATAAAGAAGAAGAAGCCGATAAACCACTTAATGTACATTTGTTTTTAATATATGATGCGCAGCTGAATATTAAAGATAACAGACTAAAAGATATACAATACTAAATTTTTTTATTTTATAAAAAGCATGTCTGTTCAGGTTTATCCAAATGCGCCTACAGCGCCGCCAAAAGAAGGGATAGTAGAAAGCCCTAACATAAAAACCTTCAGATTAACCAACATTACACAAATGCAACAAAAACTAGAGCAAGACCTTTCAAAATACAGCAAAACCAAACGAAGGTATTCTGCTGCCTTTAATGCTGTTACATATGTTATTACTGGAACATCGACTATAAGCGCTCTATCAGCAGGAACGAGTGTTGGTCTCTTAGCAACGGGCATAGGCGCACCCGCAGCTTTACCTCTAGGAGGTTTGTCTTTAGCTCTCGGTCTGTGTTCATTAGCTGTAAGTGCGGCTGGCAAAAAATTAAAAACTAAACCCCAAAAGCACACAGCTATGGTTCAACTAATAACGGCTAAACTTAGTTCGTTTAAACTGACAATAAATAAAGCGCTTGTTGACTCAAACATCACGGATGAAGAATTTAATCGTTTACAGGCCGATTTTGATGACTACAAAAGACAAAAGTTTGATCTTCAAAGAAAGGCGAGGACATGTTTTTCTCAACAGCCAGACGCCGAGCAGATAAAAAGGAATGCTTAAAAAAAGTAAACGAAACATTAAACTCTGTTCTAAACAGCTCACATTAACAACACCAAAAGGTGTTTATACTTTAGTTTATGAGTCCAAGCGCAAAAAGACCGTCGATATTGATTCTGATTAAGAATTTTTTTTTAATTTAAAATAAATATTTTGAGTTAGAAAGAAACTCAACATGGATAAAATATATGAAGGCCCAGATGAATTGTTTGAAGGAATGCTTGAGAGAGAGCGTTTATCAAGAGCACTGAATGATATTGATTTAGAAGTCATTGACCCAACAAACGTACAGGCAAGTGTTGTTCATGCTATTTCTCAAGTTCCAGGTAAACTAACAATAAACCCGCCAGTTAAAGTAATGTTAGCTGTTTTAATCGACTATGTAACAATAAATGAAGAAAATCTAGAAGTCTGGGTCTCGACTAAACAACAGACTATTCTTTCTCATAATGACTTAACACCAGGTTGGGCAGACGAACTGCTTACGCAGTTTGATGTGGCCGCTGAAGAAGCCAAAATGAGAGGCTCTGGTTGGTCAGAGGGGGAAGTCTTAGAGATCAGATTAAAACAGTCTAAGTATGCACCGATTGTAGGCAAGTCTTACATTCCGCTGCCCCCAGCATTAGTCGCAAAAAGAGCAGTTCTAAACATAAAGAATACAGACAACAAATGTTTTATGTGGTGTGTTCTCGCAAGGCTGCATTACGCCCGCAAAAACGCAGAGAGAGTGTCTAACTATCGCCCTTACATCAATGATCTTAACTTTAGGGGAATATCATTTCCTGTTAGTGTAGATCAAATTGATCAGTTTGAAGAACAAAACAAAACCAATAACTGTTAATATCTACACATGGGATGAGGAAACAAATTTGGTGCCGATTAAAGTGTCCAAGAACAGTCAACAATAGGCAATCCAGACAAAAATCATGTTGACTTACTACTGATGCTTTCACCAGCGGGGCTACCGCATTACACATTAATACGCACAATGAGTAAACTAATGCAGCATGCTTCAAAGAATGGGCATAAAACAAGAATTCTGCAGAAAATGTTTAACAAGAATTCCATCCGCTCAAGCCGCAAGCGAGCATAAGAAAACATTGTATCGGCCCAGTTGACTGTAATACAGAAACTAATTACGCCCCAGAAGGCAGTAAAGTTAGTTTTAAGAACTGGAAACGGATGCAACATTCTCCATACGTAGTTTACGCAGACTTCGAGTCGCTTATTGTTCCTTATGAAGGGCCAGCGCCACAAAAACTTCGAAAAAACAGTCTTAATGAGTAATCATCAGATTTGTTCATTTGCCTTCATCATTGTTAGGTCGGATGGCGCTCATTCAACGCCAGAATTATACAGAAGGCCAGATGCTGCAGAATACTTCTTAAAACGCATGCAGCAAGTGCGTAATGATTGTTCTAATAATCTGAATTTATCTGAAATCATAATGGCGCCTGAAGACCAAGAACAGTATGACTTATGCCGCTCACTGTTGGATTTGTGGTTTAGAATTTAGTGAGGAAGCCAATCCAAAAGTAAGAGACCATGATACAATTAGTGGAAAGTTCAGAGGAGCAGCACATAGTAAATGCAATCTTCAACTAAAGTTTGATCCTAAGACATGGAAGCTGCCCATCTTCTTTCATAACTTGCGGGGTTACGACTCCACCTTATAATGAAAGCAGTGGGCGATGCCTTCAGGGTGTCATGCATTGCACAGTCATCGAAAAGTACATGTGTTTCACTTTAAATAACATGTCTTTTTATGACTCTATGCAGCACATGATGGGTTCATTAGAGTCGCTGGCTATGTCCTTAAAGTCCTGCCCAATAACGGAAGAATATTTTGACCCAACGCTTGTTAGAAAGGGTGTTTACCCTTATGAGTACATGAACAGTTGGGAAAGGTTTGATGAAGATACACTTCCACCTAAAGGCGCGTTCTTTTCTAGTCTTAGAGGAAAGGACATCAGTGATTCTGATTACCAACATGCTCAAGATGCGTGGCAGAAGTTAGAGTGTAAAACGATGGGAGACTATCATGACTCCTAGAGAACAGCATTTTACCAGTCCTGGCTCACTTGCTCCTCCACCAATTTTTGGGCGAAAGTGGCCTAAAAGCCGCCTTTTCCTGTTCTCTGACAAGTAAGACTCCAATAACCAAAAAATAACGATTATCTACAAACAAACATACTGTGTAGGGTTATCCGTTTTTAATACTAATTTACTAAACTTTCAGATTTCAGTTTTTGCTTAATCCTGTGTTTTTTCCTGATCATTTTCAATAATATCATTTTCGCGCAAACATTCATCAAATGAGTCTTTGTCTTTCATATGAAATAAAACTACAGTCTTTAACTGCTCTCTAAAGTCTTTTAAAACTGAGTTATATTTTTGACATAAAATCCACACACTTATTCCAGCATGTCTTCCACTGAAAGCCAGTTTTGACAAAGTGTTTCTCTTTTTAACTATGTCTTTTTCTGCTGAACAGTCATCTATAATAAATAGCGTCTGCGTTCCCTCAAACAAATAAAAAAAGCGTTCTAGACATTCACTCAGTTTATTGCTGGGGTCAACTAAAAATATGTTATCATCTGCCCAATATAAACCTTCTATCATGATATGCTTTGTTCCATTTAAGTGTTGGACAGAAAACCGCAATATGATCAAAATTATAGCGATAAACTGTTTGTAACAGGTCGAGGATAAATATTGTTTTTTCCACAACCAGTTTGTCCACAAATTAATGAACAATGAGGGGTTTTTGTCATAAAGTTTAACTGCTCCATAGTTTTATAACAGAATTTAATCTAATCCAGTTATTATTTTTATCATGCTCTCTGTCAAAACTTGTTCAGTATAATAAAACCCTATGAGGCCTAAATGTGTAAGATTAATCCAATTTAGTTCTGTAAGATTGTTTCTATTTAAGTCAACATTGATTTTGTTGCTTGTTGTTATGATCTTAATATCCTCGCCATTGTGAAGAACGACGATGGTAACTTTTAAGGCGTTTAACGTCTAAGTTTTCCCAGCTAATATTAATTCCTTTTATAGGACGTCACTAACCCCCACAACCCCATCCCTCTCCACATCTTTAAAGACGAAATTTCAAATATCATTGTGAAGTGTCCCCTAATTTTCTGCTTGAAAGACTGAATTTTGTAGAAGTTTTTTTTACAACTGTTTCTTTTCTGTGGAGGAGGTACGTTTTTTCCATAGGGCGTTATTTCAATTTTTTCGACTATTGTCGTCCGGCATAAGACTTACATGAAAAGGGGCCGAGTTGAATGCTTTTTTGAAATTTTTTTGACGGCAAAAAAAAGAAAGGGGTTTGAATTAAATTTTAGTCCCTTTCTAAAATTGGTTCCGTCCTTTTTGAGGTCAGGTTTCGAACTATTTTATACATACGGCCAACATTATTGTTCTAGATTGCGCAGTTTGTTCTGTTTAGAAACTTTTTGCTGTCGCCAACCTCTTTGGGTTTTTTAAAAAAACACCATTTTTTGTGTCCCAAACCCATACAAAGTGCCTACTCACCGTTCTGTTCAAACCCGAAACGCGAAAGGGGTCTTTTAATTCAAAATTATCCCCTCACGGGCGCAAATGAAACTCCGGGTTTTTCTCCCCACGCGACTTTTTTTTTAGTAATATTATTTTTTTTCCAAAAAATGGCAGGTTACAATTTACAATTTTCCCCCGCTTTTTCTAAATTTTTTTATATTAAATGATCCAACCCCCCCCACAAACTAATCTTTTAAAGTAAATTAGGGGAATTGAAAATTTCATAATCGCAATAGCAGCTTTCCCTAGGAAGAGCTCTAAAAAAAGTTGAGGGGCCCTTCCCTCATATAAGTTTTCATCTGCTTCTCATCCCAAAAGAAATAGAGTAATGAATGTAATGCAAAGATCGAGCGGGTTTCCCCCCATAAGTAGTTTTGGTTGGTTAACTCAAATATATAAGTTACTGTAAAGCCTAAAATTTTAGCTAGTTTTTTAAACAAAATAGTAACCCACTTCTCTTAGGCTTGAATGTTAACTTGTTTTTAGTTCGCATTGTTAATTTGAGGTAAAAGTCGAAATTTCTATTGCTTCTTTTAGTGAGCAAAACCCGTAATAACCATCAGCTATTGTTAACTGGCTAACTAATGTTCCTGCATTATCAATTTTTTGAATCTTATTATTCTTCCTGGATTCACTTATATTAAACCATACGACTTTGTAAAATATTTCATGGAGCGCAACCGTTTTGGCCCCGCAATTGTTATCAATAGCATGTTCTAAAAAACGAAGGGCGGTCTTGTGTTGTTATTGTTACAAACATTTTTTGAACGAAATAAAAATGAGCGCGTTCAAATATACTGATGCAAATATTCTGTTGGGCCGCACTACAATCTTAAAAATAAGCAACTGATACTCTTGACATTGCTGTGACCCAGACTGCCTCTTTTCATAAAAAGGTAAGTACTCCATTAAGCAGATATCTTAACCCCCCTATTGAAAACGACCACATCAAGAAAGCGTGGTTTAGTCATCCGATGCAGTTTTATCAGAACCAGTTAAACTTTGCTGTGTTTTGCGCATCAACTGGGTGTGGAGTGGCGTATGCTGATCATTTAAATCACCATGATCCTTTGGTGAGGTCAGTGTACAGATTTCATTTCTATACACCTTCAGACGTATTTTGACTGAACTGCAAGCTCCATTACCAAATGACAAACCGTTTAATCCACTCAGCAACAGAATAGACATGAAGGCTTTTGAAAGGATTTGTAACGAATTCAATATTAACATCAAGACAGACTTTAGACAAAAGTTGGATCATAATCATGGCCTAGGCGACCTTTATTTTCGGGGCACGCACAGAAAGTATAACTATGACTGGCATCCTCCTTTCAAAACTTTCTTTTTTGGCCCAACTGTTCAGCCGGGTCCCTACAGCAAGAGCATAAAACAGCATGGACAACATTTATCTTAGACACTTCTAAGGGCCTAACTAGACGGGAATAGAACGAATAAACGACTCTATTCGTACTTACGTTTGGTGTTTGCTAGGCTCGCAAGCACAGGCAAGATCGAGCATAACTGATCCTTCTACTGGCTTTGACGCACAAAAACAATACTTAGCAAATTTAGAGGACGCCATTAATTCTACAGTTGATTTACCTTCAAGTATTAAAAGATACCAAAATGTTTTACAATACGCAAGATCGAAAGTAGACTTTGCCGTTGGCACTGGTTTATACATGCTGCCTTCTGACCTCAGATCCAGATAGGTACAATAATAAACTATAATAATGAAATTCTTATAGCAGGCAATGAACAGAAGGTTGGGAAAACGACATAAATCTGAGCCCGTAATATTACAAACAAAAAAGAACACCAAGATATAAGTCATCTAATCACCCCGAAGTCCAACC
>JAFLJL010000512.1:0-68610 GCA_018398815.1 Conus ventricosus | reverse complement strand
TGTGACTGACGAAAGACCGGGCAGAATTTGTTCGTTGCATGAAGTACAGAACCGTTGACGAATGGTGTGATTCTGTTTTTCTGATCCCTGCGTATGATGGGACATCGGCTGTTGAGTGGATGTGATCTATGTTATCTGATGTCTGAGCGCCATTCGTGCTGGCTGGGATAAGAGTGGGTATGCTCTGTACTGATTGAGGAGAGGGTGTGATAATATGTAGGATGATGAGAGGCCATGATGCATATTGGTTCTTGTGTGGGTGTGATGATGTGATCTACGCTGCTAGTGTGTGTGTGTGTGTGTGTGTGTGTGTGTAGGAAGGAATTCTGTTTTGCGTCTCGTCACACATATAGTGATTGCAGACGTCTAAATAACATAGTGTTTACAATTTTAGACTATTATCATAAAAGAAGAGAAGAGGACGATGTGGTTACATAGAACAAAAATAAAGGATAGATGAATTATAGGACAGTAACTATGAAAAATTTGAGAAAAATAACGAAATGCTGAACAATTAAGTAGTGGGGGGGGGGAAAACAAGTGCAGGTTAACAATTCTTCAGTCGTAATGCATAATTGGGGGTGTTATTAAATTGTTTTTTATTCAAGCAGAATAGTTTTAAAGGTTAAAAAACAACTGTGCTTTAAAGTGCTTTTTAGTAGCTACTTTGCACAATATTCGTATTAAAAGCTTTAGCAAATTAAACACAAAAACGCAACTTTTAATAATCAATTTTCTCTCACTGATCTATAAATAGATAATTTATTCAAGGGAAGACAATTACTTTTATGCATAATTAAAGGGAGATAAATCACTTTCATTATCATTATCATTGTTTTGCTTATTTTGATTGTTAATGATTACTCTGTCTAGGCAAACTGCCGTTGGAAAATCCCGGAAGATCGGGAAAACCCGTAACTCAAAATAAGCCTTAGCTGCTAAAACGATCAATAAGTGGCGCTCTCTCTCTGTGCGTGTGCTCTCTCTCTCTCTCTGTGCGTGTGTATCTGTATGTCAGTGTGTCTGTCTGTCTGCCCATGTGTCTGTCTGCCTATGTTTGTGTGTGGTTCTGAATAACTATTGTTAAGTCGGAGACGCCGCCCCTAGATACAAGGGAAACAACTCCTATTTTAAGTTACAAAAACGTCTACGGAGTTGTTTCCCTTGTGTGTGTGTGTGTGTGTGTGTGTGTGTGTGGGTGTGTGTGTGTGTGTGTGTGTGTGTGTGTGTGTGTGTGTGTGTGTGTGTGTGTGTGTGTGTGTGTTGTCATTCAAAGCAGTGCAGTAATCCAAGTCAAAACGGCCTGAGGTTGATTAACATAGTTAATTAAACCACCCCTGCCCACCACACGCATGCACACACATAACTTCTTCTGAGTTTTTACAAAAAAAACAAGAGAAATAAGATGCGCGATCTTAAACAAAGATATTTACATTCTCTCCCTATACTATAAAAATTAAGGGTTTACAGTACGCTCTTCTACTTCCAGCACTATTAATAAATCAGAACAAACAACCGGCTTTCCGCCTTGATTAGTTATTTTTACATCTAATGAATTTATAGGCCCATTAATTAATTCTTTAAATTCACTGTTTTTTCCAACTGAGATTAATCGATAATCGCAAAACCCTGCCCTAGTTGATGGCAAAAACCTTTAGAACTGTAGATGGATAACCATCAAACAAATTAACATCTGTTCTTAACTGTTGTAAATGAACATACAATGTTGGGTTCACGAGAAAATTAGGTTTATTACCTTCAAATTGATAAACATCTTCTCTTGTACTAAATCTATAAGCTCTGTCGCTACTGTGGAAGCCTAAGATTTGAGCTAGACCTCTAGGGAAAGTATACTCTCTTCTTTCTTTTAGCGGGAAATGTATAGTAATTCTGAGGTTTGCCTCGTTAATTTTCAACAATATGTTATATTCGCTAAGTACTTCTTTTAAAGAACAAAAGTTGTAGTAACCATCAGGTATTTGCACATGAGTTATTTGATTGCCAGCCTCGTTACTAATATTGATCCAGTTATTTTGAGCTTCTTCAGATATGTTAGCCCACATAACTTTAAAGCCAATTTCTTTAAGGGCAATCTTACAACTCCCGCGCCAATTGACAATTGGATAAGTTAAGAACACACGCTCGTTTTGCTTGGTTATATAGATGTACATCTTTTTATAACTATTTTAAAAACTATTTAAAAAATGGAGCCTTTTAAATATAACGAAAGTGCCGCTTACAATGTAGGAGCGTTTTATAATCCCAAATCGTTAGACTTCAGCAATCTAACCATTGCAGTAGATGAATATAATGGCTTCCAAGTTAGACTTGTAAACCCACTAACTAAATATTCAAATCCGCCAATAAAGAATGATAGAGTGCCATCAGCATGGTCATCCCGTCCTATGACGTTTTAACCAGAATCAGTTAAATTTTGCCATTTACTGCGCAACTACTGGCTGTGGTGTTTCATATGCAAACCATTTAAACCATCCTAATCTTTTAGTAAGGGCAGTATTTAACTTTCATGTTTATTACCAGTACAGACGAATACTAACTGAACTACAAGTGCTCCTCCCTAACGACAACGCGTTTAATCCATTTAAAAGCCCAATGGACAATAATGCATATGAAAGATCTGCAACGAATTTAACATTAATCCTTCAACTGACTTTAGACAAAAGTTAGACCGCAATCATGGGATGGGTACATTGTATTTGTGGGGTGCAAAAAGAGAATATAATTATGACTACTGGCCTGGCCACACCTCTTTTCAACCAGACAAACAAGTTCGATTGATGTCAATAGAACAAAAACGCCCTAATGCTTGGGCAACATTTATCTTAGATGAAAGTAAAGGCCTAACAATGCCAGGAGTGCAAAGACTTAATGACTCCATACGGACATATGTTTGGTGTCTATTAGGAGCACAAGCACAGACTAAGTCTAGCATACTAGATCAGTCTACAGGCTTTGACGCCAGAAAACAATTTCTAGCTAATTCTTGCACATGCTAGGTCAAAGGTTGACTTTGTTGTAGGCCATGGATTATACATGCTGCCCTCTGACCTTAGACTACAGATTGGCATGATACAGAATTATAACAATGAAATCCTCATAGCTGGAGACGACCAAAACTTAGGGCACAATCAAGGTTTAAACACAAGGCCCGCTCCATCCATTTTAAAGAAAGTACCTAGCCCTGAAGAGCCAGAAAGCGATCCACCACCAGTTATAAGCGATCCACAACCAGAAAGCAGTCCAGAAAGCACGCCACCTGTTGATCTGCCTCGCACTGACAGTCATACTAGCGAAAAGACAGCCCTTGTTGTGTTTTTAACTTTTACTGGATTAGCCATACTTTATTTCACTAAAAATTAATCCAGCAGCTAGCACTCCTAACGTCCACAGATGGTCAGCCATATAACCAGCAACTTTGCCTATAGTAGACAAAACCCAACTAACAACACTACCTATTATGCCAGGCAGAGCATCAAGCGCTTTGGCTGCTAACTTCTTTAATAAGTTTGCTAGATGATGCAATTGTTTTCTAATCCAACTTTTACCAGGCTGAGGCGTTGGAGGCGCTACTGGCCCTGTTGGCGCACTGCCGGTTAAAGCATAAACGAGTGTAGAGATAGCAAACCCAACGGCTGTTAATATGCTAACTATTGTAATCCCCTGTTCTCTGAACAGAGTCCTTATTCTTTCAGCTAGCGTAGTGTTTTCATAAAGTATTCTGTTTATAGTTTCTCTGATTCTGCTTGTTTGTGATGCTAGCTGCGCTCTGTTAGTAGACAGCACTTCTAACCTGGCTGCCCTTTGTAGCATTAAATCTTGTATTTTCTGCTGTATTATAGTCTTTTCTTCTCGCCCTAAATTGTTATCATCTGCATCAGCCAGTTTATTTTTTTCTTCTTCTATCTCTCTATCCAGCTCACCAAGTTTTGCCAAATTGTTTGTTAGTTCACCTCTTATTGTCCGTAGAGCCTCATTAAGCCCCAGGATTTCACGCATAGGCAATGGAGAATCGTTAATTGTTTTTAACTGTGTCTCCTCATTAAAACTTGTTTCAATTTCTGCTATTAGTTCATCTGCTGTTCGATTTAATTCTTCAAGAGGTATGTTTTGTATTTCAGATTGTGTTGGCAACTCTTGGCCCAAGTTCTGTAAAAGACTAACAGCCTCAGGCCTTAAATCGTCAATAAAGTTTAATTGCCTTTGGTCAACAACAGGAGATCTCTAAGAATTGTGGCCCTGCTTAAATACTGGGTTGGGTCTGGCTTTGCAGTAAGCCGTACACTCTTTCCTTTACTGGTTCTTACATACAAATGATTATTTTTATCTGTTGAAAAATCAGAAACCCTAAGTGCTTCTGGCTGCTCTCGCCCCATATGGCTATATAATGATTCAATTCTATCTAGCAATCGTATTTGACTTAATTCTACTCCTTGGCCTGCTGCTGCTCCTTCAAGCTCTTCTTGCAATGAAGGGCCCAGTTCTGTTTCATCTTCTTCTTCTTCAATAGGATCAATCGGGTCAAAATCTTCAGCCATATTTTTTATTTATATTTCTTTTTTGTTTTATAAAAAATGAACTCATACGGTTGTGACCTCGATCCATACAGAAAAGAGAAGGAACCCCATGGCGTAAAAGGTATAAGGCAGACTGTAATTAGTGTAAATACCCCATCAACAGTTCAACCTGCACAAACTTTAATAGTCAAGTTTCCGGATCTTGGCGCTGACGATGTTATAATGCCAGGCACCGCTAAACTATCATTCAAAATAGATATTACATCGGAAGATCCTAATGCTACTGTTGTTGCCAATTTAGGCAGGGCTATCGTTAAACATATAGCAATCAAACTGGAGGCAGAGAAGTCTTTGTACTAATCGAGGCAGACATTTTTGCCCTTTATTCTGATTTGTGGCTGCCTAAAAAAGAAAGAAAAGAGAAAGTTTATCAGGGAATACAAGACTCAAACGGCCTCAAGCACAGGCTTAAAGTGGGGGGATGCAAAGAATGATGTTAAAGATGAGGCAGTAGCAGAAGCATTTGGCAACAGATTCTGCATCCCTCTAGATTTTGAATTGTTAAAGACGCATATGCCATATTACCAAGGCGCACTAAAAGAAAAACTTACTTATCATCTGACATTTAATCCTAGCGGTTCTGTCGTTCTGTCTGAAGATCCTGAAGCTAAATACGCGGTTAGTGACATTTCTCTTGAGTTTGATGTTGTTACTAACCCCGGACTGGCCAGAACAATCTTAACCCAGTATAAAAGTAAAACGGTTATTTATTATGAAAAAGTTATACACGCCATTAAAGAAAAATAGAAACAAGCGAGACACTCTTTGGAACATACATCTAAATCAGTCTCTGAAGTCTTTAAAAGGAATTTTGTTCTTATTTACTGAAGGAACAACTCCTTTTCAGATAGAATCAGAAGTGTTTTATAATCCAAAAATTGAGAAGGTTGACTGCGCAATAAATGGCAAGTCTGATCAGTTGTATTCGGGGCGCGGACTTTTACCTCACCAACACTTTGATGAAATAAGAAAGTTGTTCGCTGGAGGTAGGCAAAGGGATCCTGCAGTTGATCGTGTATGTAAAAAAACTTCGCCTTTATGATGTAAGACTACTTAATAACCAAATATGGGCTGTGGCTGGATTTTAGATCTACATTTGACAACAGATTGTTTGGAAGTGGAGAAAGGATAGGGCAAGATGGTATAAAAATAAATATTCACAAGAAAGCAGACGGAAACGGTCCAATAAAAATGCACATTTTTATGGTTTGTGATGCTCAGTTAAACATTGAAGAAAACAGGCTAAAAGACGCAGCTTATTAAAATACAGAAGAAAATATTCTAATAAAAACAGATGGATAGCTTGAAGTTTCTTCCTAAAGATCCGCACTGTTCTCTTATCTGCGGGATTACTGGGTGTGGGAAAACTGTCTTCGTACTTGATT
The DNA here is from genome assembly GCA_018398815.1 of Conus ventricosus. Taxonomy (NCBI): domain Eukaryota; kingdom Metazoa; phylum Mollusca; class Gastropoda; order Neogastropoda; family Conidae; genus Conus; species Conus ventricosus. The sequence continues at coordinate 62,630 of JAFLJL010000512.1, read as the reverse complement.
TGTTACAAACAATATACAGGTTTCATTACGAGCACATTGTTATATTCTGCACAACCATTAAGCACAACAAGTCTTACAAAGAAAGGAAGTTTATTTGGACAGATGATAATATATTTTTAGTTGATCCTAGCGACAAACTGAGCGACTGTTTAGAACATTACTATAGACTTTTTGAGGGAACTGAAACCCTGTTTATTATTGATGACTGTTCAGCTGAACGAGACATTGTTAAAAAAAGAAAAGCTCTGTCAAAGCTAGCCTTTAGCGGCCGCCACGCCTTAGTTTCTGTGTGGCTCTTAACTCAAAAATATAATGCTGTCTTAAAAGACTTTAGATCGCAGTTTAAAATCAGTTGTATTATTTTACACTAAGGACAAAGATAGTTTTGAAGAATGTTTAAGTGAAAATTATATAATAAGAGACAAAGATGAGCTAAAAAAAATAAAAGAGCAGTTAGAAAAATCTAAGCACGCTAAGCTATGCTTACGGACTGACCCCCCAGTTCAATACGTTTGTTTATTGTAGATTGTTTATTGTAGATTGTTTATAACAATTTATTTATTATATTAAAAAAGAATGTCTCGGGGGCCAGAACCAAAAGCGGAGCTAGCTCCTAAATGCGCTGCAGTAGAGCTAAAAGACCTAGCAGACACAACCGAGTTTGATCTAATAGGAGTGCCAGGAAATGTTTATGGATTTGAGTACACAGATGATGGGGTTTACAAACGAACAGAAATTGAAGACAAAAAACGACAGCAACATCCTACCCTAGAAGATATAAGAAATTTAAGGGCTAACGATTTTGGCAAATATGAATATAAACTTTATAAAAGAGAGAATGCTTGGGCGTTGCTTCCTGAAATTGACTGGAATTTAAAGTTTGAACTACGAAGCCCCTATGTATACTACGATAAGAAAAACAATTTTAGAAAGGCTTTAAATGCAGGCCCCTCTCTTGTTAGCCTAGTTCCAGGAACACAACAGAAAAAACAATATGAAATAACTAGGCAGGGTTTAGAATATAAACCGTCGGTTTAGAATTTACCCCAACGCTACAGTCACTACCTAGGCAAATGACGATGATTTTTCGCTTATTTATTACTCCGAGGGAGGGAGATACTAGTTTGCCAGAACATACGTTAATTAGAGGCATACAAATAAAGGCTGAAAACTTGGATGCCCCTCTTAGACTCAGTATTGCAATTACTAAAAACGGAGATGAAATAAACGCCGATGTATCATCTGGCAAGGTTACTGTGATGGTTGACAAAGACAAACTAACAGTGCTTGACTTTATTTTCATTAAGTATGTGATTTTATTGCGTTTTACTCTGTCAATGAATTGCTGCCAGAAGTATTAATAAAAAGATTAATTTAAAAATGATCTTGATTAAAAATGGAGGTTCAACAGTTTAGGTTAAAGCAAATAACTGAACTTCAAAAGGAAATAGAAAACGACTTGGATAAGTATAGAGTTACTAGAAAGAAATATGCTAAAGCTTTAAATACTCTTTCTTATGTAATTACTGGCTCATCAGCTGTAGCTAGCGTAAGTGCTGGGTCTAGTGTTGCTGTTTTAGCTAGTGGGGTCGGGGCGCCAGCTTCTTTAGCATTAGGGGGGCCTTGGTTTAGGGTTAGGCGCCGTGTCTATGGTTGTAAGTGCTGTTTTAAAAAATTAACTCCTAAATTACAAAAGCACACTGCCATTGTAGCCCTAGCATCAGCAAACTTTGTTCATTAAGATTAAGAATAAGCAAATCATTACAGGATGAAAACATTACGGACGAAGAATTTCAGAAGCTTATGGCTGACGGTGAGGATTACAGACGACAGAAAATTGAACTTCAAAAGGAGTGGAGAAAGACTTTTACTTCACGACAGGTAGACACTGATGCAATTAAACAGAACATTGAAAAACAAACACACGATCGGCTAAACCCAAAATAGACCAAAAAAAATAAGTTTAGCAAAAAAATAAATACTATTTTTTTTCGTTAGCCTACTGTGTTTGGTGGGACAACTTGCAGCTCTTCACGAACAAACGATCTTTTAGGGGCAGGCTTTTTAGACGAGAGAGTCTCTCTTAAATAATATACGGGAGGGGTTGTTTTCATAATTCGCCCAACTTCATATACATCTATGCTCCATATAGGATCTGTAGCTCTAATTCTAACATCACCTTCTGCCTCTCCAGGAGCATACAAGTATCTTACTTTTAGACCAAACGGCAAGAGTTTTTGAGTCCCTGCACATCTTCAGTAATGCTTTTTTTTTTTTTAATTTGATTGCGTTTACTGGTTTAAGACCTGTTGCTTTAAATTCTTCATTGTTCATGGCGCGTAAGACTGCTGGCAATCTCCTAACCCATTCTGTGTTACGCGTTCTGCCCATAATTTCTCTGTGATATTGATAGGTAAACAGGCGTTCAGCTAGATTCTTATTAAAGTTTTCTACTAGGGCTTGTGATCGATGGTTGCCTGGGATCCCTCTCTTAACTGTAACATGCCGCTTTAAAAACAGCTGGTTTACAGACCCTTTAAACTCTTTTCCATCATCAACTTGAACCATCCTAGGATACTTTAATGGGCCTCGCATGTATATTTGTTGTAAAGCCACAGCCACAGCAGTTGAACTTTTATCCGTTAAAGGTTCAGCGTCTTTGTATCTTGAAGCCATGTCAACAACTGTCAGAGAATACTTAAACTTTTTTCTTCTAACTTTGTCATGTTGAAGATACAGCAAGTCCATCTGGTGGGTGTCATTAGGAACTGAATTAACAAATCTAGGTCTTATTATTCTTTTTGGGGCAGGCAAATATATTTGCCAAATTGCCTGTTTTGAAAGCCAGTCTTTCGCATCTGATTCAGACACTCTAGCAGCTTTACTCAGTTTTTCAATAGCAGTCTTTCCTTTCCAATAACCTTTAGGAGAATAATATATTTTGTACATCGTATTGTCCATAAGAAGGACTGTATTTTTAATTGTATTTTAGATTGTTTGTGCACGAATATAGATTGCTCCCATAGCACCCACATAAAACCAATTTCTGCTATTTTCTGTTCCTCAGATGGTTCATAAAAGTCAGACAGTTCTGGAGGTGGGGCTGTTAGAAACTTCTTTCCTGTCACTAAGTAATACTCATTCATTGCCTCATCAACGTCTGTAAATGTGTGCTCTGCATGGCTCTGTTCTCTTAACTTTTTATTAATAAAGTCTAAGTGAGCAATTCGTCTTTTCTCATAAGCGTCTCTTGCCTTAGCTAAATCTTCCATTGCCTTGTTATGCCGTTCTCTTTCTTCATCGGCCCGCAATTTACTAAACATATAATTGCTTCCAGAGAAGGCCAGGGCATTAACAATAGCTCCTCCCACCATCATAACTACTCCCGCCATCTTTTTATAAATCAATATTTTCTTATGAATTAATCTTTCTATGAACTAATATTTTCTGGGATAATCCCCTGTGTAACAAGAAAGTCTTTTGACGCAATCCCTGCAGTGATTACAACTATAACCTTAACAATATCCTCAATGTCTAACCTTCCTAAATCTGCCGGCTTCATTCTAAACATGTTTTTTGCTAACACGCTATAGCCTATACTAAGACCGCTAATTACAGCAGAATGGTAAATCGTATTGATAATCTTTTTTTCACTCATCTTTTTATTAACTAAAAAAAATAATTAAAATAATCATAATACGAAAGACTGTCTATGTGCTTTTTAATCAAATAATCTTTTGTTGTTAAAGCTAAAAATAAGGTTGCAACTAGTTTTGGCGAATCTTCTATCTTTCCTATGTTGGGCAGTTTTATTCTTAACAAACATTTTGCAAGGGTTGAATAGACTATAACACCAACGATAGGCACTGCATAATTAACCAGCGTTAAAACTCATGGTATTAAAAGTATTATATTATTTTTTATTGCTTTTTAAAATGGATTGTGACGAACTATTAAAGTGTGAGGAGCAAGCAGACTACTCCGTAGACAACTGTCATAAAGAAAGATTATACTCTCTGGCTGCGTGTGGAAAAACTAAACAGTATTTAGGTGTTGAACTAAGTATTGAACAGATTCAGCAACTGTCTACTTCAGACATTGAGAAGTACTACGCTAGGTACGAAGCGCAGTTAGGGTCAAAAATGGTTAGATCAGTGGGACAGACAATGATTAGTTTATATGCTAAGTTAGTAAGTAAGATGGCGCCGGTTGATTCAGAAGAAGATTTAAAATACGACTTATCACAAGATCCGGTTTTAAACAAGTCACTAGAAACTCTTGCATGTGACATGTATTACAAATTTGGGACTATGCTATGTCCATTCATCATGGGATTAATTACTTTTAATCATATTATTTTGATCAAATTAAATTTAATCGCAATAAAAAAAAAAGAGCGATCAGGAGAAGAAGATGCCGCAGGACAATCCACAGGAGCAGAATGTACCACAAGTGAATGTACCACAAGTGAATGTACCACAAGTGAGTAATGTTACTAAAAACTAAAAATCCGGGGCATGTTGAGGCTGGGCATAAACTAGCTGAATGGAACAGACTAAGAAAAGCAAACCAATCAACAAAACAAAAATTATTAGATAGTAATACAACATCGTCGTCAGCACCAACATCCCAATTAACAACAAAACAATTACAAACAAACGATAAGATGTATTATTACGTATTCGCTGCTGTTGTTGTTGGTGGGGGAGTTTTAGCATACAAATGTCTAACGCCATACTTAGCAGCAAAGTTACAAACCCCCACAGCCCCAGTAAAAGAAGAAGAGTCAGCTTCTGCAAAAAAAGTACAACCTCCTGCAGTAGACCCATTTTCTATGGAATAGTTTTTAAGAACTAGATAAAGTACAAGTTAAGAACTAAATAAGTACAAGTTAAGTTAGTTATAGAAAGTACTTTTAAAGTTAAGTGCAAGTAAATTACAAGTAAAGTTCAAGTAAATTATAAGTTCTTTTTTAAGTTCTAGTTAGGTTCTTAAATAAGTACTAGTTAGGTTCTTAAATAAGTACTAGTTAGGTTCTTAAGTTAAGTACAAGCCAAGTTCTTAACTTAAGAACCTGGCAAGTTAATCTATTTAAAGTTCTCCAATGCCCTACAGCATATGAAAACTCAGGACTGACGTAAGTTCTCTTGTTATTGTTAGAGACTAGTGATTTCTTGTTAACAGCAGTTGTGTTTACTTGATGGAGAGTAGAGCGCAGATTAACATTTGTGTGATAAAATACTTTGTTTTCAAAGAGAGCTTGCTTGTAGTTATCGTGAGATATATTTTTTTTGACAACTTCTTTACTTATGCCCTTAGCTTTCTTCATTACAGAAGTCTGGCTGGCAACGCTATACATCTTTGACCGCAATCCAACATATTCTTTTATAACTGTCCCATTAAGTTCATCCTTCATCTTTCCAATCACTTTCTTGTTTACAGTTGAATGTAAAGGGCTGTCTTTTGGATAGTCGCATGTGTCATACCATCCATCAACTCCTTTAGCTACTTCTGTTTCTAAGTCCTTATAAAAGTCTTCAGTTGGGACGTCTAGAATAAAAGAGTCAGTGTCTGTGTAAAGGACTCTTGCTTCTGGATACTGCGGTTTAAAGTAGTCGTAAAGAAATTCTAACATTAATAACTTTGACAACTCTAATACGGTAAAGCCGATAAACACGGGTTTGTCCAACTTAACATCCTTTTTCTTCATCATAATGCCAACCAGGCTGTCGTTAAATCTTCTAAAGTCTTGATAGTTAGGTTTAGAGGCAAACTTAATTGCTTGGTTTTCTTTTGTAACTAATTTCACATCTTTACGTTTGTGTGGATTCTCCATGGTTTTGCCAAAACAGCTGTTGTTCATCAGTTTTAAAGAAGTCTTTTCTGAAGCGTCAGTGGCTTGAGTTCTAAGATCAGTATTCTTCTTAATGTACGCCTCATAAAAGGCTCTTGATCACAGATAATTTTCTGTGAACAGCAGTCAGTTTCAGTCCGTGTCTTAGTAAAACTGTAACAGTCGTAATGACAGACATATTTAGTTTGTGGCGAGATTGGGAACAAGTTTAGGCGGTTCTGTGGGGGCCATCTTTAAGCTTTCTGCAGCCAGAGGATATCGTTGTGAAGACGTGTAATTCTTTAGGATATTCTAAGTCTACTTCCAGATTAGTCCTGCTGGATTATCAGGCGTAAGCTGTGACAACATACCTGACACAGTATTGACATCATGAGCCCTTTTAGCATTTTAAAGTTACGTAATGGAACGGTTGACTCATGGCCCATCCTAGATTAGCGTCTAAGTACATTAGATAGTTGATGGTTTAGTGGATATAGTGTCAAATTTTGTTGTATTGCGTAGATGCGAGGCCATGCTAATACTCCCTCAGCCATCTTCAATCATCTGAAGTGTGGGCAGATCAGATATTAAGTCAATCTGGATGTTTGTAGACTTTAAGAAAGCATCCAAAAAGGCGGGCGCAGAGATGTAATGTGATGAGTCTAAGCTGTAATGTTTCATGCATGTAGATCTGTAATTCTAAAGACGTTGCCAATAAACATTTCGTCGCCCCAAAAAATATTTATCATGAAGTCGCCAATCGTTCGACAGTGTATTCTGTCCGTATCCCGTGCATATTCATAGTCAGAGTCAGTTATGCCTTTCCCCTTTAACCTAGAGTAAAATTGTCTTTATGCGGTAGCGCCGGCCGTCAAAACTTTCCCACGAGTCCATGTATTCATAAGGTATAAACTCCTTTAAAGCACTAAATGGGTCAAATATTGTTTAGTGATTGGAAAAATCTTGTAGAGATCCTGCTAAATTTATCTAAACTCCCATCAGAATTTGGGAGAGTCATAAAAGGAATAAACAGTCAGAGAAAAGTCATGTACTTTCTGAAATTGTGCAATGCAGGTTTAACCCTTTTATATTTAGAAGTCACTGCTTGCATGATAAATGAGAATCGTAGCCTCGTAAGTTTTTGAAAGAAGATAGGCGTTTCCATTTTTAGGATCAAACTTTTAAATTGAAGATTACAATTTTGTGTGCGGCTCCTCCCGAATTTGCCAGTAAGTGTTTGTGGTCTTACTGTGCGCCTATAATTCTCTGTTAATATCCAAAAGTGGTAGATGGTTTATAGCGTCTTGGTCTTCAGGGTCTAACAATGCCCCGAAAGATTTAGTTGGTTGGATAATTTATTGCAAATTGTTTCATCTGCTCTAAAAATCTACTAGCTGCGTTTGGGGCTTCTATAAATCTCTGGACGTTGGGTACCCCATCTGCCTAACCAAAAATAAAGCTAAGAACAGATCTGATTGTGGTTAATAAGGTTGTTTTTTGTTTTTGTGTTGTGGCCGTAGTTACTGGGGGTAAGAGCGATTCAACGTCGCATAAACACGTAGGCTATCGCATTTTGTGTACATTTCTTAAAGCTAACTTTAGACCCTGGTGGAGGTGTAAGGAGTTTAGTTTCACAGTCTACAAAACTTTTACAATGAGTTCTATGGCTGGGCTGCTTCTATAGTTGGGATTCTAACCAAACACCTTCTCAAAGCCTTGTTTAGCATGGTCTTTGATTTTAAAAACCAAAGTCTGCTTTTGTTTTAATTAATACTATAATGGGTCTGTTTACTATCTGCAAACAGTATCAAGTCTACATGTTTTTTCAAGTGATTCGCCTAAGTAGAGCGTTTGGAAACCTTGAGGCACTAGATTGGTTTTTTTACAGACCATGGTATAAGTTTACGTGGGTGGTTGTTTTGTTCTTCAAACTGAGATAACTTTCTATACTCACTGGAAAAGGGTTTTGTTATCAAGTTCAGCTCTTGTTTGTATGCTTCATAATTAATACTCTTTCTGCGTCTTATAACAGGTGTAATGCGCTAAAACGCACCACATAAAACCACCAAATTTTTAGGTTTTTAGTTTAAGACTGCTCGTTTTTAAAAATACTCTTTTGGGAGGAAATGTAAGAATTACCCAAAATAAGGATAAAAAATTTTTTTGTCTTAATCTATTTCAAGGAAATGTTCCTTCGACCAGCCAGAAAACCTTAACTTTGCCTCCACTGCTGGTTTAAACTGTGAAGCATTAGTCGGCCGCCCGAGTTTAAATCTGATAGCATGTTACTTCTTTTTGCCTTGTTGAAACCCAGACTTTGGGATGTTAGTACATTCAGTTTTTATATATCAAATCAGAAACGCCAAACAGCACTTTTATGGCGGCTCCATTTGAAGAGACTCTGGATTTTAGAGATACATGTGCTACGCTTTCATGACGTTTGTAGGGTTAATGATGTCATTTTCTACTTCACAAAAGTATTTCTTAATTGCTTTTTTTTCAATATCAAATATTTTTCCATTGTATATAGTTTCCATCCTCGAATTTACTGTGAGGCTCATTTTTTACTCAAATATTTACGTAAAACAAAAAAAAATAAATGTATAAAAAATAAGTAAACGCTCTTTTTATTCTTCGCCCAAGCGTTGCAACATTCAGAATTTTTAACCTTACAATAAAGCTTGCCCCAAAATTTTGGCTTTTCTGAAACAAACAGTCAATGTATCACGTTTAAATTTCTTCGTCAAATGTTCACTATGATCTTTTATTATATTGTTTACATCATTTCAAAACAAATTCCTCAAAAACAATATTTAACACTTTCATTTTTCGTCAAATATTCTTACATTTTTAAATCAGATTCACTAAGTTCGGCAGCCATTTTTAAATCTAAAAAAATTAAAAAATAATGTAATTCAGCTGTTATTCATAGTCTTTCTAAGTCTAAACCTGATCTTGATTAATGAATAAACTACTCCTTTGGAGTAGTAGAAACACTCAGATCAACATTTTTCATGAGCTATTTTATCAACTAAAAGGCAAAACACTTTATTAGTGGTTGGGCCAAATAATCTGGTATTTTTCGGTGTGTGCGTCACGCTTCTCGCATATTTATACGTCAAAAAGATCAGTAATTAATTCTTCAACCAGCTCCTTAAAATATCTCTATCACCTCCCTTCCCAATCCAACTTCTCAATATATAAGTAAAACTCGCTAATATTCGACCTTCATTTTTAAAAAAAGCAAATAAAATTAAAAAAAAAAATTAATTTAAACGTTTCTCTTGTTTTGTGGCAAAATCAGAAGAAGTTTTTCGTTCCATCTCGAAGGGAGTATTGTCAAGCCATATGCATTTTCAGTTGTTTTGTGTGTTTGGAGGGGAATGTAAATATCTTTGTTCACGTCACCAAATACTATTCGCACGGAAACCCCCGTTCAATGTGTTTATTACGTCAAATTGCAGTTTGAGGTGTTTAAATTTTTTTAGAAACAGTGTTAAATTGGCCCAAAAAGACAGTGATGGACGTGATTTGTATTGAAAAAGGGGGTTTTCGGCAGAATAAGATGGGTGAGCTTTAACGAAGATAAATTACATTCTAATGTTCAGAAAAGGTGACATGTAAATATGTCTGGGGTTTTGTGTGTTGAGAGGAGAGAGAGAGAGAGAGAGAGAGAGAGAGGGGAGAGAGAGAGATGACTGCAACTTACGGCAGAGAGAGAGAGAGAGCGATGGAGACGGAGACCCAGACACTCTTTGACAGGCCCGCCAACAGACGGGTTGGAGAATTTGAAAAAAAAGCACAACAGACGGACAGACAGAGAGAGAGAGAGGAGAGAGAGAGGAAGATGGAAAAGGGAAAGGAAAGAAAGAAGAGAAGGGGAGAAAGGGGGAAGAGAAGAGAGATGAGAAGTTGGGGGTCTTTGTGGCGGTTTTGGGGGGAGGGTGTACTCAATCCTCCACCCCACCACCTCCCCTTCCCCCTTTGATTCCTCCCCCACTACCCTGTTCCCTTCCCTACCCCTTTTTTTTCATCTGTGGGCCCCTGTCCCTTTCTTTCTCTTGCGCTTTTCCCCCCCCCTCTTCCTTTCCAATCCCCCCCCCTTCTCCCAAACCCCTTTAGATCTATACTTCCTTATAGCCATTTCCTTACATTTTAAAAATGAAAAATTTCTTCTCAAAAGAAATGGCAACCTCCCGTCCCCCCCCCCCCCCTGCCCACCCACTCCCCTTTTCCCATTCTATTTTGGGGAGAAGACTGTCCCCCATGTGGTGGTGTACATTTTGAGCAGTTCTTTACAATAATGAACAGCATGGTCCCTCATCCTACCCCTGTCCCCCATCCGCCTCCCCTTCCCTTTTTCTCACGCTCCCATCTTATTTTTAATTTAAAACAAGCCAAGTTCTTACTTAAACTGGCAAGTTAATCTTTTAAAGTTCCCCAAATCCCCTACAGTATAAAAAATCGGAATGACGTAGTTCTCTTGTTATTTTTAGGACTGTGATTTCTTGTTAACAGCAGTTGTGTTTACTGATGGAGGTAGAGCGCAGATTAACATTTGTGTGATAAAATACTTTGTTTTCAAAGAGAGCTTGCTTGTAGTTATCGTGAGATATATTTTTTTTGACAACTTCTTTACTTATGCCCTTAGCTTTCTTCATTACAGAAGTCTGGCTGGCAACGCTATACATCTTTGACCGCAATCCAACATATTCTTTTATAACTGTCCCATTAAGTTCATCCTTCATCTTTCCAATCACTTTCTTGTTTACAGTTGAATGTAAAGGGCTGTCTTTTGGATAGTCGCATGTGTCATACCATCCATCAACTCCTTTAGCTACTTCTGTTTCTAAGTCCTTATAAAGTCTTCAGTTGGGACGTCTAGATAAAAGAGTCAGTGTCTGTGTAAAGGACTCTTGCTTCTGGATACTGCGGTTTAAAGTAGTCGTTAAAGAAATTCTAACATTATAACTTTGACAACTCTAATACGGTAAAGCCGATAAACACGGGTTTGTCCAACTTAACATCCTTTTTCTTCATCATATGCCAACCAGGCTGTCGTTAAATTCTTCTAAAGTCTTGATAGTTAGGTTTAGAGGCAACTTAATTGCTTGGTTTTCTTTTGTAACTAATTTCACATCTTTACGTTTGTGTGGATTCTCCATGGTTTTGCCAAAACAGCTGTTGTTCATCAGTTTAAAGAAGTCTTTTTCTGAAGCGTCAGTGGCTTGAGTTCTAAGATCAGTATTCTTCTTAATGTACGGCCTCATAAAAGGCTCTTGATCACAGATAATTATTCTGTGAACAGCAGTCAGTTTCAGTCCGTGTCTTAGGTAAAACTGTAACAGTCTGTAATGACAGACATATTTAGTTTGTGGCGAAGATTGGGAACAAGTTTAGGCGGTTCTGTGGGGGCCATCTTTAAGCTTTCTGCAGCCAGAGGATAATCGTTGTGAAGATCGTGTAATTCTTTAGGATATTCTAAGTCTACTTCCAAGATTAGTCCTGCTGGATTATCAGGCGTAAGCTGTGACAACATACCTGACACAGTATTGACATCATGAGGCCCTTTTAGCATTTTAAAGTTACGTAATGGAAGCGGTTGACTCATGGCCCATCCATATAGATTGTTAGCGTCTAAGTACATTAGATAGTTGGATGGTTTAGTGGGATCATAGTCGTCTAAATATTTGTTGTTAGCTTTGCAGTAAGGATGCGAGGCCATGCTAATACCTCCCTCAGCCCATCTTCAATCATCTGAAGTGTGGGCAGATCAGATATTAAGTCAATCTGGATGTTTGTAGACTTTAAGAAAGCATCCCAAGAAAGGCCGCAGGCGCAGAGATGTAATGTGATGAGTCTAAGCTGTAATGTTTCATGCATGTAGATCTGTAATTCTGAAAGACGTCTGCTAATAAACATACGTCAGCCAATAAATATTTATCATGATAGTCGCCAATCGTTCGACAGTGTAATTCTGTCCAGGCTTTCTGTGCATATTCATAGTCAGAGTCAGTTATGCCTTTCCCTGTAAGCCTAGAGTAAAAATCGTCTTTATGCGGTAGCGCCGGCTCGTCAAAAACTTCCCACGAGTCCATGTATTCATAAGGATAAACTCCTTTACGCACTAAAGATGGGTCAAAATATTGTTTAGTGATTGGAAGTCTTGTAGAGATCCTGCTAGTTTATCTAAACTCCCCATCAATGTTGGGCAGAGTCATAAAAGGATAAACAGTCAAGAGTAAAAGTCATGATTTCTGAAGATTGTGCATGCAGAACCCTTTATTTCAGAAGTCACTGCTTGCATATAAAATGAGAATCGTAGCCTCGTAAGTTATGAAAGAAGATAGGCATTTCCATTTTTTGGGACAACCTTAATTTGAAGTTTTTCAATTGTTGTGTGCGGTCCTCTGAATTTGCCAGTAATGTGACGTGGCTTTACTGTGTGCCAATAATTCCTGTTAAAAATTCCAACAGTGTGAGAGGTCATAGGCTTTTGGCCCTTCAGGATCATAACAAGCCTGAAAGTTTTATTGGTTGGATAATTGATGCAAAGTTGTTTCTCTGCTAAAAAAAACTACTACTGCGTTGGGGCTTCTTAAATCTCTGGACGTGGTGTACCCCATCTGACCTAACAACAATAAAGAAAAACAATCTGATTGGGGGTTAATAAGGTTGTTTTTTTTTCGTTGTTGGGGGCCCGTAGTACTCGGGTAAGACGTTTAAAACGTCACATAAACACGTATGGGCATTTTCATTTTTGTAATTTTTTAAAAGCTAACTTTAGACCCTGGGAGGTGAAAGGGAGTTTTAGTTTCACAGTCAAAAACTTTTACAAGATTCTAGGCTGCAGCGCTTCTATAGTTGGGTTCTAACCAAACCCTTCACAAACCCCTTGTTTAGCAGGTCCTTTGATGTAAAAACCATGTCTTTTATTGTTGTAATTAATACTAATGGCTCTTTGTACTTTTGCAAACAGTAAAAGTCTACATGTTTAAAGTGATTCGCCTAAATAGGGAGGTTTGGGAAATCCTTAGAGGCACAAAAGGGTTTCTAAGACCGTGATACTTTTACGTGATTGGTTTTTTTTGTTCTTCAAACTGAGATATACTTTCTATACTCACTGGAAAGGTTTATTTTTAAAAGTTCAGCCTTGTTTGTTGCTTAAAATTTAAATACTTTTTCTGCGTTTTTTTAAAACAGGTGTAATGCCAAAAACGCACCAATAAAACACATGTTTAGGTTTTTTTTATGTTTAAGACTGCTCTTTTTAAAACTAACTCTTTTGGGAGAAAAATGTAAGAATTACCAACTATAGGATAAAACTTTTTTGTCTTAATCTAATTTAAAGGACTGTTCCTTCAGACCACCCCGAACCCCTTACTTTGCCTCCCACTTGCTGGTTAAACTGTGTAAGATGTAGTGGGCCCAGCCAGAGTTAAAGCGTGAAGCTATTACTTCTTTCTGCCTTGTTAAAACCCCAGTGGCATGTTATATCATCAGGTTTAATAATCAATCAGAAACGGCCAACCTTTTTTACTGGCGGCTCCATCAAAGAACTCGGGTTTTTAGATAGCATGTGCAACGCTTTTATGAAGTTTGTGGGTTAATTTATGTCCATGTCTACTTTACTAAACGTATTTCTAATTTCTTTTTTTTCAATATCAAAAAATTTCTTCCCTTTTATTTAGTTTTCCATCCCCGAATTTACTTGTAGGCTCATTTTTTAAATCAAATATTTACGTAAAAAAAAAAAAATAAATGTATAAAAAATAATAAACGTCTTTTTTTCTTGCCCCCAAACGTTGCAACACTTCAAGACAGTTAACCTTTCAAAAACGCTTGCCATATTTTTGGGTTTTTTTGATCACAAAGCAATGTTTTTTCACGTTGATTGCTTCGTAAAAAGTTCACTATGATCTTTTTTTTATATTTTTTACATCATTCTCAAAAACCAAAATTTATAAAAAAAATATTTAACACTTTCATTGTTTCGGCAAAAAAAATTTTTTCAATTTTTTAAACGATTTACAAGTTTGGACCATTTTTAAATCTAAAAAAAATTAAAAAAATAATTGTAAATTCAGCTGTTATTCATATCTTTTCTAATGTAAAACCCATCTTGATTAAAAAGAATAGCTACTCCTTTGGGGGTGGTAGAAAAACTCAGCAACATTTCATGAGCTATTTTTTTAACTAAAATGGCAAACACCTTATATGGTTGGGCCACTAATCTGGTATTTTTTCTGATGATGTGCGTCACGCTTTTCGCTATTTATCGCTCAAAAAGATCAGTAATTAATTCTTTAACCCCGTCCTTTTCTATCTCTATCGCCCCCCTCTCCCCAAACCCAATTCTCAAATATATAATAATCTCGCTAACTACTTCGACCTTCATTTTTTAAAAAGCAAAAAAATTAAATAAAAAAAATTAATTAAAACGTTTTTCTTGTTTTGTGGGAAAAAACAAAGAATTTTTGCGTTTCCAGTCTCCAAATGTTTGTCAAGCCATAGCATTTTCAGTTTATTTTGTGTGTTTGGAGGAATGTAAATATCTTTGTTCCCGATCACCAAATACTATTTTGCCCGGAAACCCCCGGTTTTAAAAGTGTTATTTGTCAAAAATTTTCGTTTTGAGGTGTTAATTTTTTTTTTAGAAACAGGTTAAAATTGGCCAAAACTGACATGTGATGGACGTGATTTGTATGTGAAAAAGGGGGTTTTGGGGCAGAATAAGATGGGTGAGCTTAAACGAAGATATTTACATTCTCTAATGTTCAGAAGGTGTACATGTAAATATGTCTGTGTGTGTGTGTGTGTGAGGGGAGAGAGAGAGAGAGAGAGAGAGAGAGAGAGAGAGAGAGAGACTGACAGACTTACAGGCAGAGAGAGAGAGAGAGCGATGGAGACGGAGACACACAGACACTCATAGACAGGCAGCCAAACAGACAGGGTTGGAGATAGAATTAGAAAAAAAGGCACAGAACAGACGGACAGCAGAGAGAGAGAGAGAGAGGAGAGAGAGAGAGAGAAAAAAGAGAGAGAGAGAGAGAGAGAGAGAGAGGAGAGAGAGAGAGGAGAAGTTGGGGCGTCTTTGTGGCGGTGTGGGGGGGAGGGTGTTACTCAATCCCTCCACCCCACCACCCTCCCCTTCCCCCTTCGATTCCTCCCCACTAACCCTGTTCCCTTCCCATACCCCTTTTTTTTCACTCTGTGCCCATGTCCCTTCTCTTTCTCTTGCGCTTTCCCCCTCCCTCCTTCCTTCCACATCCCACCCCTTCTTCCACACCCTTGAGATGCTATACTTCGCATTATGGGCCATTTCCTTCACATTAAACTAAAAAATATTCTTCTAAAAAGAAATGGCCAACCTCCCCGTACCCCCCCCCCCCCCCCCTGCCCACCCACATCCCCCTTCCTATTCTATTTTGGGGAAAGATGACTGTCCCCCATGTGGTGGTGTATCATTTTGAGCAGTTCTTTACAATAGCATGACACAGGCATGCGTCCCCTCATCCTACCCCTGTCCCCCATCCGCCTCCCCCCTTTCCCCTTTTCCCTTTTCACGTCTCCCACTCTTCTTCCCCACCCCCTGACATCACTTTGTTCCGAGGGTCGTTTTTTTTCGTATTGAAAAAGAAAATGATGTTCTCAACAGAAAAGGGACCATCCCCCCTCTGCATCTCCTCCCTCCCCCAATCCCTCCGGAGAAAAAAGAGGAAGGCTCGTCTAAGCAGAGACGTTTTTCTTTTACAATGATTCTTTAACATTGAGAACATTGGCTTGTCTGATTCCAGTTGTGCCTTGTTGTGCCTTGTTGTTGTTGTTGTTGTTGTTTGTTTCGTTCTAATTTTACTGTGTAGTGTGAACAGGACTGTTATAGCCCATCCCCACCCCTTCAATGTAATGCACTCTATCACATCATTATCACATTTGTTAACTGCACAGTTATTTGGTCTCAGTTTCATTGGTGTCGATACAGGCCGAAAAAAGAGGCCTAATCCAAAGGGCAGGAAGTATCCTATGGCAGAATCAATCACTGAGGACTGCATCCATCCCCAGCAGACACAGAAAATGACTGGAAGCAAAATGACGGACATTTTGCGGCAGAGCGACCGTGACTTCATGCTGGATGAACAGGAAAAAGACTACCTTTAAAACTCCATCTTTGTAACGACGTCGGATCTACCACTACAATCATGAATCTAAGCTGGAATTCTGCCAGGGATCATGGACAATATCAGTGTTCACCCGCACCTCCTGGAAGTGCAAAAAACATTCCAGAAACACAAACCAAGCTCCACAAGCACGGCATTAACATTTTGTGTTTGGAGATAGGCGTAAACCCTTTTCAATGGATCGAACAAGACGCCAATCCTGAAACGAGGGATTATCGTAAAATTCTGTGTCCCAACCGTCACTTTTGCACACAGCATTAAGACCGCATTTACTCCAACGCACACGCAATCTTTCCAAGCAACAAAGGCGCACTACCAAATGGTTTTTTTTTTTCCCCCCCTCTCCTTCGGGAAAAAACACTTTACTAAATCACTCAGAACAATTAAAATAGTTTTTTAAACTGTATCTTTTTTCTTTTCAACTGAAGAAAACCCCCAACTTTAAAGTTTCTATAAAGTCATGGCCTTCACATAACATTAGCCCAAGATCCAACCAGGAGAAAAAATAATTCTTGCAATCTCGATGCCATGCCTGCATCAGTATATGACTCCCCCCATACTGTCATGATTCCCTGTCTCTCTCAAAATGTGTCGCCCCTTTGAATTCTCCCGCACTGGAGAATGAGTTCCAATCCTCTCCCGGAGTCTTAATTGCGGGGGCGAACTCCCGGGGGTTTTCCCCACCCCTTTGGCCATTTTTTAACCACCGACGGGGTGAAGAGTAAAGGGTGAAGGGCTGAAACACGAAAAAGGTTGTGTAAGTAACCTGCCCCCAAAGTCAACATTTTCCTTTTTTTCTTTCTCTTTTTTTTGGTTTTTCCCCGTAGTTTTCCCCCCCAACTACTAGGTCCCCGGTAATGATTGGTCAGCAGTGAGGACCAGCCCTGCAGGTTCGGCTCTGGGCCCATCGTGGGCTAAAACTGATTCTTTCTCCCCCTCCTAGTGATGCAACTCATGTTCAAAACACATGACCAGCCCTTACCACCCTTATTAAAACACCTTAGTGGTCACTTTCATATGACCATTCTTTTTATTTAATGAGTCATTCTCCAATTTTTTGGGGAACCCCCCGCAACTGTAAGCCACATGAATATTCTTCTTTTAGTTGTGGCAGGGGGGAAATGATCTATCACAAAAAACACATGGAGGGCTTCACATCCTTGGTGAGGCACGTCCATGAAAACCCCCCCCATCCGGGGGGAAAAAATTTTCTCCGAATTTTTTTTAAAGGATATACAATTTCCCCTTAAACACATTTTCACCATGGATCTAAAAAATGTGTATCCATCACACAGATTATCAAATTATAAATAAACGATAGAATCAATCATCATGACCACCAAAAATACATATTTCAAATTTCGTCTTTCTAAAAAAAAAAAAATTCAAATGATCACCACATGTCACAAAAAACATTCACAAGTTACATGGGCAAAACAATTTGGGGAAATTAACAATTCAAAAATACAAAATTGGGGTTATAGTTTAAAATGTGAAGCACATTTTTTTTCCCTTTATCTTTTTCTCACATCTATGTTTCAAAACCCTCATAAAAAAGAAATATTTCTAAGGTGTAAATTTTCTCAATAGACGTAAACAAAATAAAATATTTTTTAAAATGTTCCCCCCTCCCCCCCCATGTAATGTTATATTCCATTTAAAAGTGAAACATATTTTCCATTCAAACTTAAATAAATGTTAGCGACCGCCCAGAGAAAGTGGACAAAAAGTTTAAAGATTCAACGCCTTCTTCCTTTCCGAAAACCCCAAGCGATCTGAAGCGATCAAAGCTAAGTGAATTTTCGTTTTTTTATTCGTTTATGTCTCACCCGAGGAGGCCTAAAAGGGCAAAACCGTTGTTTTTGTCTTGTGACCGTTTGTCCACGTTCTCGGGGGGGTTCGCTAACATTTTTTTTAAGATTTGTTTTAGATTTTCCCCCTGCAGCGTCTCGCTTTGCAATAGATATTTTTCCATTGTTGCAATGAACTAAAGAAAAAAAAGGGTTTTTGTCACTGCACACAAAACTGTGTATATCATTTCTAAAGAGTTATTTGCTCATGACACACACAATTTAAATTACCTTAACAAGAAATTAACCTAAATTTACATGATATTTTTTCTTGTTTACCCAAAAAATAAAGCAAAGAAAAATATGTAATAATCAACATCAAGTATTTTTTTTTTGAAAACTATAGTCCCTTTTAACAAGCAAATTAAGCTAAATACCACTGATTTAAATGTCGTAGCAAAAAATGCACTGTCAAATGGAGGCACACCAAATCATAAAAAAAGACAAAAAAAAAAGGGAAAAGTCTTTCCCTTGAAGACATTACATTTTCCTGAATATTCAACACGTGCAATAAATCAGCCATGACATTTTGTGTTCCAGGCACTGGTTCAATAGTAAATTGGAATTCCTGCAATGCCAAAGACCACCTTAATAATCTGCTGTTTTTAGTCTTTGACGATTGCAAGAACGTCAATGGCCTGTGGTCGGTCTGTAACCGAAACTTGCTTCCAGTCAAGAACCTGGCGAACTTCTCACATGCCCATACAATAGCCAAGCACTCTCTCTCTCTCAATGTGGAGTATTTCTCTGTGTCTTTGAGAACTTTTTACTGGCGCGTATTGCACGGGATGTAACAAAGCACTTTTTTCCTGCAAAAGTACGCTCCCATTCCTTTGGAACTGGCAACGGTTCTCAAAATAAAGTCTCTGAGAGGGAGGGTAACAAAAGAAACAGGAAATGAGTTGGAGGGTGTTCTCAACACACTCCAATGCCTTCTGGCACTCATCAGACCACACAATACTTTTGTTC
Source organism: Conus ventricosus (assembly GCA_018398815.1). Classification (NCBI taxonomy): domain Eukaryota; kingdom Metazoa; phylum Mollusca; class Gastropoda; order Neogastropoda; family Conidae; genus Conus; species Conus ventricosus. The sequence goes on along the minus strand of JAFLJL010000512.1, from coordinate 43,800 downwards.
TTCGTCCCTTTCGTCAGTTCAGTCAAAGGGGCCGTCAGGGACGCAAAGTGGGGTACATATCGTCTGTAGTAGACAACAATCCGATGAGTGATCTGATCTGTTTCTTTGTAGTGGGTTTGTGTAAGGATAAAATCTTTTCCACTTTCTTTCCTTCTGGCATCATTTTTCCCACTGAAATAATGTGACCCAAAAACTCGAGAGTTTGAAAACCGGCACGAATTTTGGATGGTCTCGCGCACTTCAGAGTCTGTAAAAAAACAGCTCGTAAGTTAGAAAGGAGGTCACTCCATGACTTTGCAGCCAACAAAATATCGTCAAAAAAACTGCTGCGCCACATTCATGGAGTTTCAGGGCTCGCATCATTCTGGCAAAAGAAGCTGGGCATTTTGCAAGCCGAATGGCATTTTCGACCATTGGAAAAGACCAAAAGGTGTTTGAAATGCTGTCTTTTCCTTGTCAGCCTCAGCCATTGGAATCTGCCAGTGTCCTTTAGTCAAGTCTACTTTCACGAAATAATTTCCTTCTGAGAGTGACACAGAAGTTCTTCAATGTCTGGGATGGGCTCGGCATCGAACACAGTGATTTTGTTTAATTTCCTGTAATCGATGCAGAACCGCACCGAGCCATCAGGTTTGTCCACCAATACAACTGGTGAGCTGTACGGAGATGTAGAAGGTTCTATGACCTTTAAATCCAGCATTACTTTGATTTCTCTCTCGACAACCTCTTTTTTTGCAAATGGGAGGGGGTTTGGTCTGGTTCGCACTGGTATTTCAGTAGTTAACTGAATACTATGGGGCTCAATACCAGTCACTATACTGGGTATCTGTCAACACATCCTGAAAGTCTTTCAAAATTTCTTTGAGCTGTTCTGTCTGACTTGCAGACAAATCATTCGACAGAACCACATCATCATAAGTTTCAGCTTTGATGGACAGAGTAGGAAGGGGTACAACATCATCTGCACAGGTAGATGTTAACACTCCTACATTTGCTGTTTTCACAACCTTTGATCTGTCCCTGTACGTTACATTGGGTACAAAATCATCACTGATAATATCTGTCATGTTGACATCAGTTTCTGACATAGGACATATCCATTCAACTGACTGGTTGATGGAAACATTTGTACGTTCAACATACTTCTTCAACATGTTCACGTGAAATACCTTCTCAGTGTTTGCCATTTTGATCTTAAAATTAACTGCAGAAAGTTTTCCGACCACCTGAAAAGGACCCTTCCACATAACACGAAGTTTGTTATGTTCATCAGTGAGTAGTACAAGGACTTTATCCCCTACACTGAAGAAACGTGCTTTGCTTTTCTATCTGCAAAGACCTTGGATACATCTGTTTTTCTATCAGCTGACTGTTTGTCCGTTGGTATGTCAGTGACAGTCTGTTTAGCAGTAGAAAGTATTGTCGTCAGCGTCTCGTCTTTTCCCTGCATTTTTTTAAGATCATCTGGGGTAATCTGGAGTTCATCCAGTTTTGAGACCTTTAGCAGCTTTGTAGCCTTTCCCTGCTCTATGATGTCTGATCTGGTACTCACAAGACAAGGAACGGACGATCCTCCAGCTCCACCATGTACTATAGCGACACCTGGCAAATTGCCCAAGATCAAGTCGCAGACTGGGTTATCGATAACACAGGCGGTGAGAAATCCGGAGTAGTACGGTGTATCGACCGAAATTTTCGCCAGCGGAAACGTTTCAATCTTGCTTCCAAACGACCTACACTTTTGGACAGTGTTGAGATATGGTTTTGAAGCACGAAAGATTTTCTTACACCAGCGGTGGTGCACCCAGTGTTTCGTAAAACCAAGCCTGCAATCCGTGATGGCTCCGTTTTCTAACCCCAGTCCATCAACCGATTGATGTGGTGCCAAAACAAGGCCTTCTTCACAATCAGTGGAGACAATGCGGGTCTTGAATCATTTGGTTTGAAAGGCAATTCTTTTTCAAATGGACTTGCCATCACAAAAGAAACATCGCATTATCTGATCGGCAGCTGACTGATTTTGTGAACTTCGGTTCTGTCCACGAACTGACCCAAAGGTATACGCGGTGGTCGTTGTCCACGACCTCGGAACGTTTGCTGAGGAGCAACGGGTTTTCCCGGCGGCGAGTACTGGTACTGACGAAAAGTCACTCGAACCGCGGAAAGATCCCTGTCCGTTCCTAGGATAGGTATATCCTTGAGGACCCAGAAATGACCCATGATTTCCTTTCCTGTAACTTCCCTGTCCCGATGGGATTGTACATGACACATGAGACTCAAAGATGGAAAATTCTCCTTTCCTAGCCACGCCCTTATCTAGGTAAGCGATACAATACTGATCAGCCATCTGACACATTTCCTCAACACTTTCAAATTGCCTTTCTTTAAGGAAAGTGGCCAGATCTTTTCTCACGCTCTGGAAAAGTTGTTCTCTAAGAAGGAGATCTCGCAGTGATTGAAAAGTTTTTGTTCGTTTTTGATAAATCGATCCATCGATCTAAACAATGACTCATACGAATTAGAAACGACGGAAACGATTCTCCTTTGTCAGGGCGCACAGACGGATACGTTCGCGAAAACGATCGGCAGAACATTGTAATTTCTTGAGGAGTTCTTCCTTCAATTGATCCCAAGTTAAATTTTGTTTCGCCGCGAGTGTGTGGTACAGTGCCAAAGCGCTACCCTTAAACAACGACGCAATATACAATGTCCATTTTTTCCTTTGGCCAACTACAAGACGTTGCGTGACTTTCAAATCGGAAAAGAAAAATATCGATGTTATCCGTTTTTTCCTCGAAAGGTGGTAACTTTGGAATTTTATGCTGATTTTGATTGATTCGCGCTTGCAGAACCGACTGGTGGAGCTGGTGGGGGTTCTCTCGATGCCTGTAATCTTTTGATTTCATCATCAGTCTCTATTTCTAACTGCCTCAACTTAAATTGACGTTCTTTATCTTCAGATTCCATCTGTATTTCTTTTTTCTTCAATTTCAGATTCCTCTGTAGTCTCTTTTCTCTCTCTCTTAGCCTATCTGCCCTATCTATGCATTGTTGCACATAGTTGGTAAGTTTTTCTCCATCAAAACCCAAGCGTTTCGCTTGTTGAACATATTTATCAAAATCATTCATAATGAACCGTCACAGATATAAACACAAAACTTCTAAGTATGAATAAAAATAAGGCGATATATGATCATGGTATATGTTTCAACAAAACGTAATCATAATATATACAAATAAAGAATTCAATTTCTGGTCTAAACAGAAAACTGCTTATTAAAACAGGATAGATATGAAACCCAAGGAATGTATTTTTCCAAAAGTATTTTGTTTTCGAAAACAGGTATCAATTTGGAATTTTTTTTAAAAAAAAGAAGTTCAATGCTAATCTCTATTTTTCCTAGGGAAAAGGAAAAAAAACACAATATCAAAGTTTCTGGAAAATATATTCTTTATAAAGTTTTAGTTCTTAAATGTTCTTGTTGTCAGTCTTTCTTTCTTACTTAATTTCAAATGAATTCACAAAACAAATGTATCGCCTTATACGATAAATGAAAATGAATTTACAAATCAAATGGAATCGCAGACAATTAAAAAGAGGGGAAGAAACACCAAACTAGCGGGAATCCTACCTAAAAGGATGAAACTGTTTGAAAAGGAAAACTAGACAGGAGCTTATTGTAAAGAAGTGTAGAGATTTTAAAAAAAAGGGGGTAAAAAGGAAATGAAATGATACACAGGATCGGAACAGTGAGATGAAATCAAGAAAAGCAAAAGAAGCCCTCAACAGCACCCTAGTGGTCACTGTCTCCCGTGAAACGGGAGACGGGAAAAGAAATCATGCACAATATACACAACACTACAGTAATAATACAAAATGATAAACAATCAACCCATAATGCACATTCACCCAAACGCAAAGAAAATATCACAACACCAAAAAAAAAAAACAATAGAAAAAATTTATTAGGAGTTTTCCTCACACTTGTCAACTCTGTCCTGTTGAAGGAGACAAGGTCGGTTATACTCTGGGAAAAGGGACATTTGAAATGAAACGATAGGACAGAGAAAGAAAAAAAACAAAATTAACCTAATAAGGGCGATCAGGGCTGCTCCCACCTTTGAACTAATCACTCAATGTAGCAAAGAAGCGGTGGACTCACCGATCGGGGAAAGGGACAAAATAGGGAAATCACGGCTGCTCCCACCCCTTTGAACTAGTCGCTAAAGGTAGCGAAAAGTGGTGGGGCTCACCGATCGGGGGAAAAAATTAGGAACCGACAAAAAAAACAAACAAAAACTTGCAAAACTCAGAGTCAAAAGAAGAGAGAAGTCCTACTCGCACTGAAATAAATTCATCACATACACAAACAGAAAAGAAAACAAATGCAAACCACAATAAATAATTAACTGTCTTTTTTTTTTCTTCCCTCAAACCCTTGCGGGTTACAAATCAAAATCTTTTTTCTTCTAATGAAAATATTATCTTTCTTTTCCCAAGCCCCGAGGACACAAACAGAAATCTTTCCTCTGAGGCCACAAATCAAAATCCTTTTACAGGACCCAAGGGCACAAACAGAAATCTTTCTTTTTTTTTTTCTTTCCAGGGGGAACAAAAACAAAGGCAGCTACGTCGGGGTCACCACTGTCACACTGTCACTTTTGCACACACGCATTCATGACAGCATTTACTCCATACGCACACGCAATCTTCCAAGCAACTACCGAATGTTTTTTCTTCTCCCCACTCTCCTTCGGGGAAAACAGTTTACTAAATCACATCAAACAATTTATAAACAGATTCTATACATGTATCTCTCTTTCTCTTCAAATCAATAAATTCAATATTCTATAAAGTCATGGCCTTCACATAACATTGGCCCAAGATCCAGACCAGGTGAATAAATAATTCCTGCAATCATTGATGCCATGCCTGCATCAGATATATGACTCGCCCCATACTGTCATGATTCCCTGTCTCTCTCAGAAATTGTATCGCCCCCTTGAATTCTCCCGTCACTGGAGATATGATGAGTTCCGACTCCTCTCCCTGGAGTCTTTATTTGCTGGGGCTGAACTACAGGTGTTTTTCCCCACACCATGGCCATCTTTAACCACCTCACGGGGTGAAGAGTGAAGGGTGAAGGGCTGAAACACGAATAAGGTTCGTGTAAGTAACCTGCTTCCCAAGTCAACATATTCTTTCTTTCTCTTTTCTTTAGGTTTTCCCCTGTAGCTTTCCCCAACTATCTATGGCTCACCTGGTAATGACTGGTCAGCAGTGAGGACCAGCGTCCTGGTAGGTTCGAGTTTCTGGGCCATCTGCTGGGCTAAAACCGATTCTTTCCTCCCTCCTCCTAGTGAGTGCATACTCAGTGTTCAAAACACATGACCAGCACCTTACCAGCCCTTATTAAACTATCTCTCAGTGGTCACTTTCACCCAATGACCACTCTTGTTTAATCAATGAGTATATCTCACAATTATTTGGGGACGCCCGCTACACTAGTCAAGCCACATTAATATTCTTCCTTTTTAGTTGTGGCATGGGGAAATGATTCATATCACTAAACTACATGTGATGGAACGTCACATGCCTTGATGTGAGGCTACGTCACATGACAGTATCTGTCTGTCTCTCTCTCTCTCTCTCTCTCTCCTCTCTCTCTCTCTGTGTTGATCATTCGCTGGTTCGTGAACACACACACACACACACACACACACACACACACACACACACACACACACACACACACACACTCACACACACACACATGCACGCACGCACGCACGCGCGGGTGCGTGCGCGCGGGCGCGCGCAATTCCTTTTTTTCTTTTTTAATTCAAGTGCATATTTACACTGATTTCTTCTTATAGTCTTAAAGTCAATGTGTACATTTTCACCATTTCAGTATTTCTATGCTTTCATTATTATTATTTTGTCCCTTAGCGCAAGCATCACATACATGCATACATTACATACATACATACATACATACATCATACATACATACATACATACTTACATACATACATGCACAGGCGTGCCCCTTTCCCTCTTCACCCCCACCCATCCTCACCACACACACACACACACACACACACACACACATGCACACACACACACACACACACACACACACACACACACACACACACATGCACGCACACATTTCAGTTCCAGCACCTTTTTTCGCATATCAATCAGCGAGTTCATTACACAAGATTCCACCATGTGAAGGAGTTTAATGTAGTTTCTTTAAATATCATGAAATTGAATTAGATGACAAATGTCCTTTCAAATAAAATGATCTGAATTCGATTTGCAAAACTTTATGGATTGTAATACTGACATGAATCTGCGCAGAATAACACTCCTTCACTTAACAAGACAGTTCATCAAATGTTAAAGCAAAAGCTTGGGATGGTTTAGAAATAGTCCAAAGAATCTTAGTTCTTATCTTAAAAAACAAGCTAGTCAATTTTTCCGTACTGAAATTACGTCTAAAGCATCCTAAATCTGCAAATTCGGGATATGCATAAACACAGACATTTCGTTTTAACATGTTATCGACTGAAACCTGATACACTAAGAACTAAGTATAATGCTTCAACAAAATGTATATGTGGCGAAACTAACATATCAAGAGGTCATAATTATTTTATTTGAGCATGTGTTTTCTCAGGGCATACTTACCATGCTCACGCGCAACATATGTAAACCCACATGCTCTCCCTCCCTCCCTCCCTCCCTCCCTTGTCTAATATCACACAATTTGTGAAAAGACGTAAAATGAAAGTACTACTCATGGCTGTTCTGAGCGAGTTCTTTAGTGTTCAGCGAAGCAAGGGAGTTAACACCTCTCCCGCTGCTGCACTTGCCAAGGTCAGGGAAGGCAGTGTTTACTGCAGGCTCTCCCTACCCGCTAGCTAACTGCGCTGTAACAGCGCTGCCTGTCAGCCGTGCACACAACAAGTCCAGCAGCTATGTTTTCGGCATTGCTGCGCGGCCGTTAAAAAAGGGGTTGTCAGTTTGACAATTCGTTGTTGTCGTGAAGAATATAATACTTATACGCTCCTGAGACGACTGTATTGGCGAATTGCAGACAATTCTTTTATACCAAACTCGACTAGGTTTATTTTCCTGCAGAGAACGAAAGAAACAGCATGATATTGTGTGCACAAGTGGTTAAGGCAACGTTACAACAATGACAATACACACAAAATCGATCAAAACTAACTCACATCAGCGCTTAATGGCAAGATTATTTCCCTCATTGATTAGTACACAGATTGATACATGCCTCTGCTCAGACTACAACAACAAAAAAGTCAGATTTCTTACGTTTAAAGCTTGTTTGATCCAAATGCGCAATGTAACTGACAATGACAGTTTCATGCAGCTGAACTTTGGCAGCACACGCACATGACATGACCAAAGTCTCAAGCTTTGCATCAAACTAGTAAGTGATTTTTTTCCGAACAATTCTAACCCTGTATTTCTTCTGTAATAAAATACAAAATCAAACACAGTCTTTTGATTTTTTTCATCGCACACACACACACACACACACACACACACACACACACACACACACACACACACACACACACACTCACACACACACACACACACACAACACACACTATGCGGGTAACAATTGGGTATGACTATATGCTGCAAACAATCTGTGTGTGTGTGTGTGTGTGTGTGTGTGTGTGTGTGTGTGTTTTGTGTGTGTGTGTGTGTGTGTTGTGTGGGGTTTTTGTGCGGCGGCGGGGTGTTTATGTGCATGCGTGCGTGGGGCGTGCGTGGTGGGTGTGTGTGACATGCAAAACGCATTCCTTTTTCAAGTATCGGAGCGGTTGTGGCAAAGAAAATCAAAAAAATGGCATTTTCCCAACCAGCCGGCTGACCTTAGAACACACGGGCCCTAGCCCAAAGAGACAGGGGTAGGGCCGTTGATAAACAGTCCAACCAGCTACACACCGTCAGTATCCCCCACTGTGTAAAAAACCAGTAAACCCAGTGCAAACCGAGTTCGTGGGTGACCCCGGCCCTCGAAATAGAAACCCCGTGCCACTGCCAACAAAATGTCCAGTACACAGCTAGTACTCTGTGCAAAAAGGCCTGTCGGAAATGAAGGGGAAAGGGGGGTGGTGTTGGGGGGAGGGGGGGGGGGCAGGGGGGGGGTAGATGAGATGCCCCGCCCAGGATTTTGTGTGAGAGGAAGGAGGAGGATTTTTGGCTGGCAGAGTAACTCGGGGGAAAAAATTCTTTCATTTTCTTGTCTTTAATTCATTTAAAAAGAAAACTAAATTAAAACTCTTTTCTAGAAGAAACTAACACATGAAAGAGCACCCCCACGCACCACACACACACACACACCACACAACCACACACACACCACACACACCCACACACACACACACAAAAATTATACATAAATAAAATCAATACTCACTTTGGGCAGTTCTGCTCTCTCCTCAGGACTGTATTTGGGATTCCCTTAGCCAAATACATATTTGCCTGTAGCTCCCTTTTTACTGAGGGATGTACCTGATTCTTTCTCATGATACAGGGTCAGCAGTCAAAAATCTGATTGATGTAACTGCATTGTGGTACAACCCCTTCCAATAGAACCACAAAACTGAACACACACACACACACAACACAAAAAACACACACAACAACACACCAACAAACAACACATATGAACAAAATACAAAACATGAACACACGCACGCAACACCCCAACACACATGAACCACACACAATACCCCAAAGAGAGAGGAGAGGAGGAGGAGAGGAGAGAGAGAGGAGAGAGGAGAAAAGGGGAGAAACAGAATCAGAAAGAAGAAATGTAAAGGATTTGTTGCACACAGCTAATGAAAGTGAAAAAAAACAGAAAAATTTAAAAAAATTTGCCAACCACCCACACACACACACAAACAACACAAACACACAACAACACACACACTTTATATTTATATATATTTATTGTTAAAAAGTAAGGTTTAAAAACTATCTACGCGTGTTTATGAAAATGCAATCATCGGATGTGGTGGGTCTGTGTCCCGGGGTTTTTTATAATGCTTGTGTTGTCTGCCCATCACGTGCTGCTGTGTTTTTCGTGTGTTTCTGGTTCTTGTTACTGATGGAAATTTTCCCACTTGGCCGCAGTTGTTAAACCCATTTTACCCTAGTATTTAAAGTGCAGTTGTGGTTTGATAGTTTTGTACTTTTCTGTGAGCTTTAGGTTACTTTCTTTTGAAATGTTTTTTTTTGGGTGCGCCTTCTTGTTTTTTAGGATTATTGTATTCTTCTTTTTTTCTTTGAGCTTCCGATGTTTTTACTCAATTCTTTTTGGTTTTTGTACTTTCTTTGTTAAATGATTTTTGTGGTTTGCATATTAGTTTTAAATTGGTTTTCAGTGAACCCTATTATGTTTCTTTGCTTTCCCTTGTTTTTAAAGTGGTTTGGGTACACAATGCTTTTGTAGAGGCATTTGTTGTCAGAGGGCACTGTTCTTTTTGATCAGTTGCGGATTTCCTTTTATCACCCTCTTTTTTCTCTGTACTGCTTTTCATTTTGTTGGTTGAATCAAATATGTTTTTAAGGTTGGGCAAAAATGAGTATGAAAATTTGATGTTTTTTTGTTGAATATCTTGGATAATTTGTGCTTTTTTGGGGAAATGATGATTTTAGGATTCTAAAGAATTCTTTCCCTATATTTGTTTTCACTCTTCGTCATATGGGGGGTTGTCCATATGTCTTTCTTTTCCTGTTCTTCTTGTTTTGCTCTGTCATTATCTGGGGGCATTTGTTGTTTTTGTTGTAGCCCCTTTTGTGTAACGCTTCTTGATATTTAGCTGCAGCGTTATTTAATGCTGTTTCATTGAGAAGGTTAGATAAATTTTATTTATTTCCTCTGGGGATTGTTTTTGATGGAAAGGGGGATGGTTACTTTTTATATTTACTAGAAAGGTGTATCTTTGGGGTTTTTTTTATGGTTTTTATGTGTGGTTGGATCAAACGTTTTTATTAGTAGTTCACACTTTTTATTTGCTTTTATAGTGATTTTTAGATTTTTTTTTGGAGATTTTACACGTTTTTTTTCTTATTTTTAATGTTTCTAGGGTTGTCATTCGGCAGCGGGGGGCCGTCACCCGTCAGCCGACTTGTTTTCCAAGTTTCTTTTGAATGTTTGACGCAGAAAAGTCCCAGATTGCAAGTTTCGGACCCTCTTTCGTCCCTTTGGGCATCAAAAATTGAATTTTGTTTGCGTCTTTGGGCCAGATTTCTTTTTTGCTGTTGTAGAGTTTTTTTGTATGGAAAATGATTTCCCTTTTGACCCCGATATTTCGTGTATTTGCTGGAAATTTTTTGCTTTGGTGAGCAGACTTATCTATGTGTGTAGAAGTCTATATATCAAATGTTATAAAACTGTATATCTTGCTTGTTGAGTTTCTTTAACCTTGTATGGGTTCGTTTTTGTGTTTTTCCCGAGGTTGATTCAGTGTTTCTCTTTTGTTTTTATGGCTTTTTCTAAGATTTTTTTTTTGGGTTTTTCCCAATTAATTTGGATGGGTTTTTTAATCTGCATGTTGGGTTATTCAGGAAATTTGGGTTTTTTTGGTCTTTAAGGTTAGAAAGCTTTCTGCTGTTGTCTCCCCTCTATCGCTTAGGTCATTTGGGCACAAGCTCCTTTTCTTTTTTCAAATGACTCGTTGTATTTTATCATTTTTTTGAAATTTTTTTTGGGATGTTTTTGCGAGAAGCTGTATATCTTTATTTCCATTTTGTAAAGTTGCGGGTTTTTGTCTCCTTTCACAAATTTTTTTTTTGTCATTGTCTGTATAATATAAAAAAATATTTAAAAAAAAAATATATAATAAATATATAATATAACCCTTCTCTCTCTCTCTCTCTCTCCCCTCTCCTCACACACACACCCCCACACACACACACCCCCACACCCACCCCCCAACAACACTAACCCCACACCACCACCCCCACCCCACACACACCCCCCCCATGGGGGGGGGGAAAGGGGGGGAAAGGGAAGGGGAGGGGGGGGGGGGGGGGGGCCCAAAAACCAAAACAGAAAAATGAAAAGGGATTGCTCCCCCCGCAAAGTGAACGTTAAGAAACAAAAAAATTTTTCCCGGATTTCACCAACACGCACACCACACACCACACACCCCACACACACACTCTCCCCCCTCCCTCTTCTCTCCCCTCTCCCACACACCACACACACACACACCCCCCACACACCCACCCCAAACCCCACCCCCAACACACAACACAACACTCGCCACCACCCAGTCACAGACACAGACAGAAAACACACACACACAACACACACACACCACACACACAACACACACACACACACCATGCAAATACCACATGGGATCCTTCATGTTGCCCAGAGCCATGACATCTTAATCACACTGCCTAGCCAAATTTGTCCCTTGGTCACGCGTTATTGGCACAAAATTGTCCACTGTCAGCATTAATTTGGCACAAGTTTTTGTGCATTTGTCTCTTTTTACAAGGTAAAACCTTTGCTGCTTGTGGCCTAATTGGAAGTGTAATATGTGCTTCTGTCACTCCAGATCAACAGTTCATGACATTGACAAAAATATTAAAAATTTTGTGTGTGCACCTCAAATTTTAGAATGTAAATTTCAATTTTTACAACATATAATTTTAAAATAGGTTTTAAAACACGGGGAGCTGGGGGGCAGCCGCACACCACACACACAAAACCCACACACACCACAACACACACAACACACACACACACACACACACACACACACCACACACACACACACACCCCATGTTTACACACTGTCTAGTGCATGTACAGTGAACGGAGCATTAACTGTTATTAACTTTACACTGTTCCCCTGGGGCCAGTGAAACAACCTTAAAAAGGGGGGGGAGACAATAGCCTGGCTCGACATCATGACCCGCAATTTCCTGCCTTTTTTTAGCCCCCCACCCCCTTCTTTCAGCAGATTAAAACTGCATGTGTTTCCTCCCCCCCTTGTTCCCCAGCGACCCAGTCCAAAATGAGTTGAGGATGAAAGGAAACAAGGTTTTCAAGAATGCTCTGTCGGATGATGCGAGTGGGGGAATTATTTTCTAAAGAAAACATGAAATTCTTTGATATCACATCCAATGTTCAATGGCACTCACATCATGGGGTTTTTGATTGGATTTTTTGTGTGGATGTTGAGAATAGCATATTCACTTTTGAATCTGTTAGATATACCCCTAGCCTGAGAAGGAACCCCTTGTCTTATCACTCAGCGTTGTGCTGACAACACTTTCCTACATGGAAATTTGTCTCTGTTTCAAAATTTGTTGCAGTGTTGCCTATAAAAAGACTTCCATGATAGGCCTGTTGTGGATTTTTTTCTGATGTAGGGCAACATCTAAATGCTGTTAAGGGACCAAAAAGGGGAAATCAAGCTGTGTTTTCCCCTGTTTCATTTTTTTCTTTTTTTCCCTTTTACCTGCCCATCGTTCTTGTTGTTCTTCTGGAAAACACCGGGGTGTGCTGTCTCTTCAGGCTCATTGAACCTATTTTTGTTTCCCAGCTGCCTTTTCTCTTTTCAAAGATTCAATCTTTTTCTTTTTGTAACAAAGTGAAAGGCTGACTTTGCTCTCCGTTTGTCCTCAACTGCAAAGGTTTCGCAATTTTCTTATCAGAGAATGACACTCACCTTCCAGTAGGTCTGGGTTTTTTACCACTCCCAGAAGAAGTGCAGATAGGGATTTGCCGGCTGGTGTAATGTCAATGATAGCTTTTCGATGACATTAATTGTGCGCTTGGCAATTTTTTTTTGGAATTTCGAATTTGTTGTAATCTCTCCTGATGCCCGAAAACTCCCGTGTTGTGTTGCCTTCATTACAATGAGGGAGGTGTATATGGTTTTTTTAAAGCTGTGCGTATAGACGGGGTGGTTTCCCTGACCCCTGAAGCCCATACAGTTGGCTAAAAAAAACCCCCCCAACAAAAAGATTTTGTTTGTTTTGTTTCCCATTCATGGACTTCACACTGCCAGGTTCTTTGTAAAAGGATCCATGATTCTCTTCAAATTCCTGGGCTGTCCTTGCATCTAAAATGGCGGGGACACAATGTTGTTTTTGGGATTTTGGTTTGTGAAGTTTTGCAATCTGAAGCATCATTTTAAATGTCCCACCTCCAGGTCCCCTCCTATTTTTTCCCAGATCTCTTTCCTTTTGGATTGTATTGTCATCCCATGTCAGCTTTTTCTCTCGTCATACTGCTGCCCAACGGTTCTCTACACTTTGGAATGTCTTTTTTTTCTCCTATTGTTTTATTTTCTTCTTTTTGTCTGCCATTTCATCACATAAATGAGTTTTCTCGTACTATTTCATTTCTCCAAACATAGCTTCTTCTTTGTTGTCTTTCTTTTTTTTTCAATCAAATTTAACCCTTACTTCGAGAAATCTTTTTGCTGTCTGTACTTTGCCCCAGTTTAAACCCCAACTAGTTCTAAAGTGCAAAAACCCTGTTTTTTGGGTCACTCTCACAGGGCCACACCCAAAGGCATCAAGATCTTTTGTCGGGGGGTGGGCGTTTTTTCGATTTCGACCATGTTGTTTGTCACCCCTCTACTTTCCTGAAATATTCTTCATTTTCTGTTCATGTGAGATCTTTTTTTCTAAAGGGAGTGTGCCAAAGCAAAGATTTGGGGGCGTCTATTTTTTTAAACAAAATTGGGCGACCCCTTGTTTTGCACCAATGTTAAATGGTCACTTGACGCCGCGCTTCCTGTCCCCAAACGTTCAAAATTTTCTTTTTTCATCTGAGTGGTTTTTAAAATTTTTCCTCATCATCCGATTTTAAATAATCACTTTTTTTTTCCGATGTCGGAAAGGCATGAGCAAACACTGATTGCGGCTTTTTTGGGGAGGGTGTGTTTTGTGCAGATTTTTTTGGGTTTTTTTTAACGGGTTTTGCGTAGATGACAAAATGCGTTGACCCCCTTTCATCCCAGAAAGTCGGCCGGACAAAAGTTTGTTTTGGGACCTTCACGCCCCTACTCCTTTTTGGGGGAAAACCCACCTTTTTTTTGTGATTGAAAGTGACTGCATGTTTTACTGACTGATTGACAGCCTGGATCAAAGTTGTCCAGTTTTCTGACATTTTTTTATCAAGTGCAAAAAACGGTTTTGATCAATTTTTTGGGGGTCAACAGGTTGCTAGCATGTTTCGCTTCTGAGTTTTGTAACTTTCATAAAAATTTGCTGAGACTGCTTCCCCCTTTTCATCATTTCAAAATGTCTAAATTGAAACAACGTGAGAGTTTGTGGCTAGGTTTTACATAATCTCACACCAAACCGCTATCTTTCCCTTTCGTAAATACCGTTCTCCCAAACTCGCACAAAATTCAGTCTAGCACAGTGCAGACTGAATCGTGGTCTCACTTACCGTGATGCAGAGCCATTGTAACTGTAAAAAAACGATGGTCATTTACGTAAAATTTTAAACAACAAAACCCATTTTAAAAGTATTAATCTGTTAAAAAACACCACAGACACAAGCTCATTTCACTAACCTCAGGCAACCCCGAAATGAAAACAAAACATCCGGGATTTTTTGTATCCAAGTTTGGAAAACAAACAAAATCAGTCACAAGCACAGCCTCTGCTCAAAACCACAGAAAAAGGTGCCAACGTTTGATCTGGCGCCGCTGCATCGCGAACTCGGTCAGGGTCGCGGGTCAGCGGGTGGACAAAATTTTTCAGTCTGGCGGGGAAAGGGAAACAGCCGGTACTACCACTATACTACTTCTCCCCTCTCTCTCTCCCCCTTCCCCCCCTCTCCCTCTCTCTCTCCTCTCTCTCACACAACACACACACACACCACACACACACAACACACACACACACACATCTTCGAAATCCTAAGTGGGGGGAACGTTAAAAGGAAGAACAACAACAACAACACACTACCCACATACACCACATAACGGACGCCGCACACACCACCAGAAAATTTTATTTTGTTCAAGCCACCACTTATTTTGCACGAAAACCCCCCTTTTCACAAACAAAATCACGCCCTTTTCCATTTTGATTTTAGCCAAAAAAAACCCCCTTTTTTTTACAACAAAAATTAACATGCAAAAACTAAAAAATTTTGACGAAATCTTTAATTAAAAAATGGGGGGCTTACGTCAAGAAAGATTTGGTGAACTAAACAGAACATTAGTTTTGGTGATCGTGAAAAAAACATATTAACATTCCTCCATGGCATAAAAACTTAAAAAAAAAAATGCAAACCTCGCATCTGGCCACATTATGACACCTCGGGGTCAAACTTGAACCCCTTGGCCCCTAGGCCCCAAGCCCAGATCCGGGACACAGTAAGGGGCCAAATGTAAGGTTTTGGGGAATATGCCTCAAATAGGGTTTTTTTTTCTTATCTTGGTTGCCTACTTTCAGTTTGTCTAATTTGGGGAAATTTCCCTCACCCCCTTTTTAGTGGCTCTTCTTAAACCCAAAACATAACTTTGGGGTTTGCGGGCGTTTAACCCTCCCCATACCCAGAAAACACATTTGTTTGCGGGCTTTATAGCCGCCCAGGACCCAAAAACGAAAACGAAAGGGGAAGATCACAAGGGGCAGAAAAGGGGGGCCAAAATTTTTGATTTTCAAAAACCGCCAAACAAGTACAAAACCACTGCAGGCTATTCCCAATTTTACATTTTTTAGGATTAATATTTTTAAACTATGAAACTGAAAGTTTTTTTTAAATTTTGATGTTTTTTACTAAGTGGCTGTTTTTAAAAAATTTTTTTTATTAAAAAAAATATTTTAAAGGGTTAAACAAAAAACTGTGCTTTAAAGTATTTTTTAGTACTACTTTGTACAATTTTCATATTAAAAGCTTTAAAAAAATTTAAACACAAAAACACAATTTTAATAATAAATTTCTCTCTCACGATCTATAAAGATAATTTATTTCAGGGGAAAAAATTACTTTTATCAAATTAAAGGGAATAAATCACCATTATCATTTTTTTGTTTATTTGATTGTTAATGATTATTTTGTGTGAACAAAAAGGGTAAAAATCAATCTCAACAACCTCCCAAAGGTGAGAGAGGGGAAAAACCCCGGGCTCAAAAAGCCCTTACTCCTTTTAAATTGATCATTTGGAAAGGCGCTTTGCGGGGTTTGTTTCGGCCCTGCTGCTGCATTTATTTTTTTAAATTTTATGATTTTTTTAGTTTTAAAAAGAAGCTCGAAGTAGCTACAGAGTTTTAAAATATACTTTAGGGGTTGGGATTGGGGAGTGGGAGGCTGTGGAAGAGTTAAAAGGCGGGTTTGAAGTTTAAATTCGATTTTTTTGAGGCATAAATATACCAGTTCTTGGCCCCAACCGGCAAAAAGGTTTGCCTTTTTATTTAAATTGGCTTCTGAAGATTTTTAATTACTGTTTCTATGATCTGAAGAGCTATTTGCTTTAATGAAATCAGGTTTTACGATTAAAAAAGACTATGAATAACGCGAATTTACAATTTTTTTATTTATTTTAATTTTAAAAGGGCTGCCGAACTCAGTAAATCTGATTTTTAAAAAATTGTACTGAACTTTTTTGACAAAAACATTAAAGTTTAAAAACTTTGTTTTAGTGAATTTGGTTTTGAGAATATTAAACAATATAAAAAAACATAGTAACTTTTAAGAAGAAATAAAAGGGGATGAACTTTGACTTATGATTCAAAAAATAGGATTTTAAAGGGTGTTTTTGTAAGTTAAACGTTCTTAAAGGTTTGCAACCTTGGGGCGAAGAAAAAAAACGCGGTTTTACTTCTTTTATTTATTTTTTTTTTTTTATTTACGCAAAATTTGAGTTAACAAAATGAGCCTCACAAGCGGTCTGATTTTGAAAAATGCCAGCCAGCCACGGGGAAAGGCAGTGCCAAAAAAAAGCAATATGTTTAGCAAAGTAGACAGGTCTTTTTAAACCCCTAAAAATGTTCATGAAAGCATGACACACCTATCTCTAAAATCCCAGTCTCTTCAAAACTGACCCCCCACAAAAGTGTTGTTGGGCCTTTCGATTAAATAAAAACCCCCTAGATATTATTAAACTAGTCGGGTTTTTAAACTGGGCAGAAAGAATAATCAGTTACCTTGATTTTAATTTCTGAATGGCGACAATGCTTACACATTTTTAACCTGCTAGGAGGAGGCCCCCCCTTTCGGCCTGGCGGTCGAAGGAACAGTCCTTAATTGATTGAGACAAACAAAGTTCTACCCATGTTGGAAATTTTTACTTTCTCTCCCAAAAGAGTTAGTTTTAAAACGACAGTTTTAAACATACAAAATCTGACAGCATGTGTTTTAGGGGCGTTTTTAGCGCTTTTACATCCTGTTAAAAAGAACCAGAAAGAGTTCCAATTAGAAAATAAGACATAAACTAAACTTTGATAACATAAACTTTCCAGTAAGTATAAAAAGTAAACTCAGTTTGAAGAACAAAAAAAACCCAAATCACCGTAAACGTATACACATGTTCGTGTAACAATCTTGCCTCTAAGGATCCCCCCCAATCCCTACTTTAAGCGAACCACTTAACAAACTGGGACTTGATATGTTTGCAATGGACAAAAGCATTATGTATTAACAGAAAATAAGAACTGTTAGCCTATACAAAAGATCCGCAAACAAGACTTGTAAAAGATGTTTGGTTAGAATTCCACAATAGAAGCACGCCAGCCATAAAAACTCATTGCAAAAGTTTTTTTAGACGTGAAACCAAACCCCTCACCCCTAAACCAGGGTCAAAGTTGTTTTAAAAGTCACAAAAATGCAGTGGCCCATACGGGGTTTATGCTGACTTTGAATCAATCTTCCACAGTACTACGGCCCCAAAACAGAAAAGAAAAAAAAACAACCTTTATTAACCCACCATCAGATCTTTCTTATGCCTTTTTTGTTGTTGGTCAGAGGGGCAAAACACACCCCCAGAGATTTACGGGGCCCCAATGCGCTGTATTTTTTGAGCAAAAAACAACCGCAATCAGTTACCAATGAACAAACCCTTTCAAAATTTTTATGACTCCTGAAACCAAGAACGTTATGACTCTCACACACTGCTGATTTGCGGCTTAGAGTAACCCCTAACGAAAGACGCGACAGTAAAGACCACGATCACTTACTGGCAAATTTAGAGGGGCAGCACACGCAGTGTAATTTTCACTTAAGGTTGACCCCAAAAAATGGAAATGCCTATCTTTTTTTCAAAACCTACGAGGCTCGTTTCCATTTATCATGCAAGCAGTGACTTCTGATAAAGGGGGGTTTCCCTCATTGCACGTCTTCAAAAAGTACATGTTTTTTACTTTTGATGTTTATCCTTTTTACTTGCCCACATCTGAGGGAGTTTAGATAAATTGCAGGATCGACAAGACTTTCCAATAACTAAACAATATTTTGACCCTTTTTATACTAAAGGGTTTATCCTTAATGAATACTAAAACTCGTGGACGGGTTTGGAAGATCGTTTTCCTCCAAAAGGGGTTTCTTTCTAGTCTTAGGGGCAAAGACATAACTGCCTGAATTAATACGCACAGAAAGCCGGGCGGAAATTACACTCCCAAACAAGGGGCAACTATCACGATCAACAAATTTGGCTACGTGGTTTTTGGCGATTTTTAAAAATTTCAGTCTCTTGCATGAAACACTACTGTCTAACTCATCCCTACATCTCTGCCCAGGTTTATCTTGGGTGATTTTTAAAGTTACAAACATCCAGATTGTTTAATTTTGATTACCCACACTCCAGATGATTGAAGCGGGTTTTAAGGGGGTTTTAGCAGGCCTCCATCCTTATGCAAACCAACAACAAGTATTTAGCGCTATGATCCCACTAAACCATCCAACTATCTAATTACTTTAGACCCCAAAAATCGAGGGGTGGCCATAAGCCACCATTTCCATTACGTAACTTCAGGTTCACTGGCGGGTACAAAAAAATTTTTAAAGGGCTTTAAAGTGTTGGGCATTTAGTCAGACGACACAGGTTTTTTCTAAAAGTAACTTAGAATATCCACATAAACACCGTTCACAAGATTACACCCTACCGCAGAAAATTAAAGATATCCCATCGAACCACCAAAATTTGGGCCTAATCTTTGGGCCACAAGACTAAATATTCTGTCTTTTCAGACTCCTGCTTTACCTAAGACATGCACTGAAACTAAAGCTGTTCTAAATCATTGCTTTTGACAAGAGCCTTTTTTAGGCCATACACATGAAGAATATAATCTTAAAAAACCCCAAACTACCCAGCTTAGAAAAAGACTTTTTTTAAACTGATAATAACACGTTTTTTGGAAAAAATATGGAAAAAACCACACAAAAGTAAAGATGTAAAAAAAAGTTACAAAAAAAAAACAAGCAATTAACTGGGCTCTAAACCAAACCCAAAACTTTTGAAGATTTCACGACAGCCTGGTTGGCTTTTTTTATGAAGAAAAAAGAGTTACGTTAGACAAACCCGGGGCATCACTTTACTGTATTAGAGCTGTCTAAATTGTTAATGCTAGAATTTATGTCACATTTAAAAACCCGGTACCCAAAACCAGAGTCCTTTTTACAAAACGTTTGTTTTTTTTCTAGACGCCCCACAGAAGCTTTTATAAGGATTTAAAACCGAGGTAGCCAAAAACTATGGGGGGTACGACACAGCGTTACCCAAAAGACAGTCCTTTAATTTAACTGTGAACAAGAAAGTGATTGGGAAAAAAAGAAGGAGAATTAATGGGGCTTATACAAGAATATTTCGGCTTACGGTCAAAGAGTATACGTTGCTACTCAGACTTTTGTAATAAAGAAGGGTAAGGGCAAAAGTAAAGAAGTTGTCAAAAAAATATAAATCACGATAACTACATAAGGGTCCTTTGAAGGCAAAGTATTTTACACACAAAAAATTTTAAACGCGCTCTACTCTTACAAGTAAACACAAAAGCTTTAACAAGAAAACACAGTCTCTAACAAAAACAAGAGAACTTACGTCAAACATGAGTTTTCATATGTGTAAACTTGGGGAACTTTAAAAGTTAACTTGACGACTTGGCCTGTACGTAACTTAAGAACCTAACTATAATTACTTAAGAACCTAACTAGTACTTTCTTTAAAAACCTAACAGTACTTTCTAAAATTTTTTTTTGCACTTAACTGTAAATTTTCTTGCACTTTAACTTAAAAGTACTTTCTATAAATAAAATTGTCTTATCTAGTTCTTATCAGTTCTTAACTTATTTAGTTCATTAAAAAACTATTCCTAAAAATGGGTCTCACAGGAGGTTTTTAATTTTTTTTTCAAGGGGGTTCTTCTTTTTCTGGGGGCTTGGCTTTTTTCTAGGTTTGGGTTAGGTTTTTTGTATGCCACAAAAAACCCCCCCCAGCAACAACAGCGCTCCCCAAAACATAATGATAATTTTACGTTTGATTGGTTTGTTTGTGTTAATTTTGTTGTTGTTGGGGGCGGGGATGTTGTATTAAATTTTAACAATTTTTGTTTGCGATTGGTTTGCTTTTTTGGGCGTTCCATTCACTTTTTACGCCCAGCCTCAACAGTCCAGGGGCTTTTAGACTTTGTAACATTTTTCCTGTGGGATGCTCTGGGGCGCATTCACTTGTGGGCACCACTTGTGGTGATTCTCTCCCCTGGATTGTCCCTTTGGGGTCTTCTTCTCGCTCATTTTTTTTATTGGGGTTAAATTTAATTTCAAAATTAATATAATTAAAAGTAATTAACCCATGTGAAGGCATAAAATGTCCCAAAACTGAATACATGTTTCAGCAAGGTTTTTGGGGCTTTTTTAAAACCGGTCTTGGAAAAGTTATTTTTTAAATTTCTCAATCAACCCGCGCCATTTATTACAACTTAGCAATCCCCAATTTGTCTGACCCACCGATCAACCATTTTTTACCCAGCTGGCTTCGTACCTAGCGAGTACTTCTCAAAGTCGAAGTAACGTTTTGGAAACGTTCAAAACTTAGTTCAGTGCCCAAATACTGTCTGTTTTTCCACACGCAGCCAGAGAGTTTTAATTTTTTTATGGCAGTGGTTGCTGAGTATCTGCTTCTCCCCACTTTTAATATTCGTCACAATCCCTTTTTAAAAGCAAAAAAAAGAATAATCTTTTAAAACCATGGTTTTAACGCTGGTTAATTATCATGCCCATGTTGGGGTTATAGTTTATTCAACCCTTCAAAATGTTTGTTTAGGAATAAAACCGCCCAACATGGGAAAGATAGAAAATTCGCCAAAATATTTTCAACCTTTTTTTTTACTTTTAAAAAAAAAAAGTTTCTATTAAAAAGCACATAGACGTCTTCGTTTTATATTATTTTAATTATTTTTTAGTTTAAAAAAAAGATATGAAAAAAAGATTATCAATTTCATTTACCCCCTGCCGTAATTACGGGCTTAGTATAGGGGAAGGTGTTAGCAAAAAACATTTTAAAATGAGGCCGCTGACCTAGGAAAGGTTAGACATTTAGGATGTTGTTTTGGTTATAGTTGTAATTTCTGCAGGAAATTGCGTCAAAAGACTTTCTTGTTACACAGGGATTATCCCCGAAAATATTAATGCTAGAAAATTAATTCATAAGAAAATAATTTTTTAAAAAAATGTCTGGGTTGGTTTTTGAGGGGGAGGAGCTATTGTTAATGCTTTAGCCTTTTTCTGGAAGCAATTAATGTTTTAGTAAATTCGGTCCTGAAGAGAGAGAAAAGTCATAACAAACAAGGAAGATTTAGCCCCGGGAAAGACCTTTTGAGAAAAGGGGATTGCCCCTTGACTTTATAAAAAAAATTAAGAGAACAGGGGCATGCAGAACCATTTTTGACGTTGATGCGCAATGAATGAGTTTACTTAGTACAGGAAAGAAGTTTTAACTCCCACCCCCAAACTGTCTGACTTTTATGAACCAATGGGGAAAAAAGACTGCGAGAAGCTTTATTATAGGTGCATGGGAGCAATCTTTCTTCCGCATATTTAATCTAAAAAATTATAGTTTAAAAAAGTAATTAAAAAAAAAAAACAGTTAAAATTAATAAGAAGACTTTTAAAAAAAAAGGGTAAAATTATTATTTTTCCTAAAAGGGATTGGGGAAAAGGGAAAAACTCATTGAAAAACTGGTAAAGCGCTAGAGGTTTTGTCGATGCAAAGACGGCTTTTAAAAAAAGGCAATTTGCAAAAATACCCTGCCCCCAAAAAAAATAATAAGGCCAGATTTTTTACCTCAGTTCCAATGACACCCCCCCAAATGGACTTGCTGTCTTCCACTGACAAAGTAGAAGAAAAAAGTTTTAAATATGCTCTGACAGTTTTTGACATGGCTTTTAAGGTTTAAAGAGCGAACCCTTTAACAGATAAACCAACTGCTGTGGCTGTGGCTTTACAACAAATAACATGCAGGCCCCCTTTAAATATCCAGGGTGATTCAAGTTGATATGGAAAAAAAGTTAAAGGTTCTGTAAAACCACTGTTTTTTAAAACACAGTTCAGTTTAAAAGGGGATCCCAGGGAACCCTCGTCACAACCCCATAAAAAACTTTAAAAAAATCTAGGTGAACGTCGTTTACCATCAATTCACAGAGAAATTTTGGATAGAGCAAAAACAAGAATGGGTTTGGAGATTGCCCGGGGTCTTACGTGCCCGACAATGAAGATTTAAAACAACAAAGGGCCCTTTAAACCTACAAAAGCAATCAATTTAAAAAAATTTGCATTACTGAAGCCCAAGGTTTCTCAAAAACCTTGCCGTTTTGGGCTAAAAGTAAATATTTTGCTCCTGGAAGGCGAAGGTGATGTTAAATTAGGCACAGATCCTATATTTACGTAGACGTATATGAAATTGAACGAATTATGAAAAAAAAACCCCCCCGTATATTTTTTAAGAGAAACTCCTTTCGCTAAAAAAACTTCCCCTAAAAAACCTTTGTTCGGAAAAAGGGGAAGTTGTCCCGCCAAACAGTGAGTTTTTTTTTAAAAAAAAATTTGCCCAAACTTATAATTTTTTTTTAAAAATTTTTTTTGGGCTATTTTGGGTTTAACTGTCTTTGTTTTTTTTCAATGTTCTGTTTAAATTTCATCAGTGTTACCTGTTGTGAAGTAAAAGTCTTTTTCCACTCCTTTTGAAATTCAATTTTTTTTGTCTGATCCTCACCTCAGCCAAACTTCTGAAATTTTTCCCGTAAGTTTTTTTATCCGTAATGATTTGCTTATTCAAATTTTTTAAAGAACAAAGTTTTTAGCATGGGGCAACATGGGAGTGTGCTTTTTTTTTAGGAGTTTTAATTTTTTTTTAAACAGCCTTTTTAACATAGACATGGCCCTAAACCTAAACCCAAGGGCCCCCAATGCTAAAGAGGCTGGGGCTCCACCCCCCCTAGCTAAAAGAGCAACATAGACCCAGCCCTCCGCTAGCACAGCGATGAGCCCGTAAATTTCATAAGAAAAAGTTTTAAAGCTTTTCATATTTTTTTTCTATAACCCCATACTTTTCCAAAATCGCTTTTTTTATTTCCTTTTAAAGTTCATTTTTTGCTCTAATTAAACTGTTGAACCTCCATTTTTTTTTTAAGATTATTTTTTTAAAAATTAATCTTGTAATACTTCTTAAATCCTTTGACGCACTTCATCAACAGAGTAAAAAGCAAAAAAAATCAACCTACTTAAGAAAAAAAAATCAAGTATTGTTAGTTTGCTTTGTCAACATTTTACAGAAACCCTTTTCAATAACAAGGGGGTTTTTTTCATCTCCGTTTTTAGTAAATTTCAAAAACGAGCTTTAAAAGGGGCATCCAAGTTTTCGGGCCCTTTTTTTGTATACCCCCAATTAACGTTTTCGGCAAAATAGGATCGTCCCCCTGGAGTAAAAATTAGCCCAAAAAACTCGTCATTTTCCTGTAGTGATGTATTTGGGTTTTAAAATTTTAAGCGACGGTCATCCCCCACTTACTAAGGGCCCTTTTTCTGTAGCATAATTCAAACCCTGCTTATTATTTCAATCTGTTTTTTCTGTTTTTGTTCCCGGGACAAGGGTAACAAAATGTCCTGCATTAAGGCTTTTCTAAAAATTTTTTTTTCTTTTCAAAGTAACATTGGGGCTTCGATTCAAATTAAATTTCCCAAACAAATTTCGGAAGCAACGCCCAAGCAAACTCTCGTTTTTTGAATTTTATTCATTTTTCCAAAAACGTTTGCCCTTTAATTTTTTATCTCTTCTAGGGGGGATAAATGCTGTCGTTTTTTTTCTTTAATTTCGTTCGTTGTAAACCCCCTCATCTTGACTCAAATCCAAAAACATTTCCTGGCACTCCATTAATCAAACTCTTTTTGTTGCTAGGTCTTTTAGCTCTCTGCAGTGCATTTTGGGCTAGCTGCACTTTGATTCTGGCCCGCGAGACATTTTTTTAATATTTAAAAAAAAATAAACAAACGTATTGAACGGGGGGTCAGTCTCAACATAGCTTAGCGTCTTAGTTTTTCTAACTGCCTTTTTTTTTTTTTAGCTCACTTTGTCCCTTTTTATATAATTTACTTTTAAAATTCTTCCAAAATTTTTGCCTTTGGTAAAATAATACACCGATTTTTTAAATCGATCTAAAATCTTTTAAGCAGCATTATATTTTTGAGTTAAAGCCACACAAAACTAAGGCGTGGCCCATAAAGGGTGCTTGACGAGCTTTTCTTTTTTTAACAATTTCTCGTTCACTGAACGTACAATAATAAACAGTGTTTTTTTTTCCCTCAAATAGCTAATTTTAAGTTTTAAAAGGAGGCGAGGGAAATAAAAATTTGTTGTAAATAAAATTCCCTTTTTTTTTTTTTCTTTTTTCAAAAATTAAAAATTCCAGTGGGGGGAACAAAACGTCAAAAAGGTTTGTTTCCCCCTAGGAAAAACTTTAGAAATTAAACTGTTGTTTTTTTTTAATTTTTTCCCCTTTTTAAGACTTTTTTGCCCTTTTTTTTCAATTTTTTAACAAATCCTAAAAAACCTGTTTTGGGGGTTTGTCTCGTGAAAATTTTTTCCCCCCTTTTAATTTTCCCCCCTTAAACAATCTTTGCAAAAAACTAAAACCGCCCCCCCATTTTGGTTTTTAATGTTTTTTTTCTCAAAAAAAAATTTTAAAACAGCCAGGGCCCCCTTTTACCTGGTTTCTTTTTTAATTTTTATAAATGGCACCAAACCATAACTTTTCCCTTTATTTGGGGGGGCCCCCTCTTTTTTGAAAAATTTATTTTATGAAAATTTTCCCAAAAAAAAACTTTTCCTTTAAACTTTTGGGAAAAGTTTTGATTAAATTTTCCCGAAGGCCCATTTTTTTTTTATAGCAGAACTTTTCTAAAAAAAAGTTTTTACATACGGGGAAATTTTTTCTCCCTTCTTTTCACAACAAAATAAAAAAAGTGTTTGTGAGTAAAATTCGCGAACAAAAATGTAGGGTTAAAAAAGTCACATAAAATTTTCTTTTTGGTGGTTAAAAGGGTTCTTTCTTAAAAAAGGGGGTTGTTCCCCTTCGTACGCCCCAAATTCCTTTGACCCCCTTTTAAGCCTTTAAAGGATTTGGGGTTTTTTTCCGAATTTTCTCTTTTTTTTTTTTTACGTAGTTGAGGGCAAAAACTCTTTTAAAAAACTTCCGTTTTACTTTTAACTGGGTGAAATTGCACCAGTCAGGTTGTCATTTTTTAACTTTGAGAATTTGCTGCCCGGATTTAAAGGCCCAAAACAGGGGCAACAAAACGCCAGGGAAATTTAAAGGGATTTCATAATTTAAGTTTTCTTTAGGTTTTTTTTTTCCTTTGGTATAAAACCCTTGTTCTTTTTTAAAAAAAAAAAATTAAATAAAAAAAATTTTGAAGTTTGACTGCTACCTTTAAAAAAAAAGATCCCCCTTGGGGGCCCCGTAAGGAAAAGGGGCCGGGGGGTTTTGGATAATTTTCAAAAACCTTTTTTAGGAATCATTTTAATAAAATAGGGGGGGCAAAAAGGTTGGGCCTTTTAGAAAAAAAGATTCTTTGTTTAAAAAGTGGGGCCTGTGGGGTTTTAAAAAAAAGCCAACCCATTTTTTAAAAAAAAGACAAATTTTGGAAAATCCGTTTTCTCAAAAGAATAATTTTTGGTTTGCCTGGCATGTTTAAAAAAATCGGGCAAATTGCCAAACGATTAAATAAAAGCCCTTTTGGGTTTTTGGCCGAAAAGATGAAAATAAAAATTACAGTTTTCCTTAAAAAAAACCTCTAACCCCAAAAGAGGTCTTTCTACTTCTGTTAAAGGTTGGGGTCAAACTTTGGGGGTGGGGCAATTAAAAAAAAAGAAAAATAAAAAAAAAAATAAAATTTGAGTGCCAAATTTCGAAAAAAGGAGAAAAAGCAAAAATGGGTTAAAAATGTAAGGGAAAGGGAAAAGCGTCAAAAGAGGAATGCATAAAAAAAGCTAAAAAATTAAACAAAAAAACTTTATGAAAACACAAAAAAGTAAAGAAGTGACTGCTGTACTCGTATTAAAATAAATAAAGGAAAAGGTGGAAAAAGGAGTACCTGGAGGGGGGATGTCCAACGTTTCGTGTCGTAGACACTTCAACAGGGAATGACAGCTGATGATGTTGACTTGGGTCACTGAACACAGTTCATGGTTTAAAGGGGTGGAAAGGGCAGAGGTGGGAGTGGTGGGCAATATTGAGTGTAGGGTGATCATAATTCACAATAGAAATGGGGAGTGTTAATGGACAGCAAAGGAGACAAAGGAAGGGGAGGGAGGGGGGAGGGGGGAAGAAGAAGGGAGGGGGCAGGGGGAAAAGGGGGGGGGGAGAAGAAAGCGAGGGGGGGGGGGGGGAGAAAGAGGAGGCTGATGGTTCATTCCCTGACATTGAGCCCATGTGGGCTCAAGGTACCAAGGCGCTGTATTAACTGGCTTTCCATGTATTTTCTGTAGTTCCCTTCTTGACGACCATTTCTCCAAAGGGCTGCTACCTGATGTGGGAAAGATGGTGATGGTCCCGAATTGAAATGGTTAGCCACAGGCGTGTCTTTTCCTGTGAGGATGCTGTCTCTATGTTCTTTGAACGTTCGTTTAGAGATCTGTATGTTTCACCCACATACATCTTGGGACAAAGGTACAACTAAGAACATAGACTATATTCTGAGTCTGACAGGTGAATGAGACTTCATGTGGAAGCTGCGTCCGGATGGGCCTTGCACAGTAGTGGTATTTCTACACTTGGTTGCCTACTTTCAGTTTGTCTAGTTTGGGGCAATTCTCTTACCCCCCTTTTCAGTGGCCCTTCCTAGGACACACACAGTGTGGTTTGCGGCGTTTATAGCCATGCCATGACACAACAACACATTTGTGGTTTGCGGGCTTATATGCCGCGCCAGTGACGCTAGACGAAACAACGAAATTGACGGGTCACTTAGAGGCAGAGAAGAGGGCACAAATTAAGACTTTTCATAACCCACACAACAAGCACAAGAACCACCGCAGGCATATTCCAACTTTGAACCACTTTTAGGATTAATATATGATACTGTATCATACTGAAAGCTATTCATAATTTTGTGTATGATGCAATAATTGGGGGTTGTTATTAAAAAAGCAATGTTTCTTTATTCAAGCCGAATAGTTATTTAAAGGTTAAACAACAACTTGTGCTTTAAAACAGTACTTTTAAGTAGCTACTTTGTACAATATTGAAAATTAAAACCTTAGCAAATTAAAACACAAACACAAAAAGCACAACTTTTAATAATCAGATACATGCTCTCTCACTGATCGATAAATAGATATTATTCGGGGAGGGTAATTATATGTGTGGGCATAAGGAAATATCTATTCTCATCTTATAGATTCATCATCAACCTTAATCAAAAGAATAAAATGTAAAACAAAAAAATGTGGGGTTTATTTTTTTAAGGATATAAGGTGGGGGGGGAGGTTGTTTAAATGAATAAAAAATTTAAAGCCACATTAAGTTCTTAGTTAAGTTTTCTAATCAAGTCACATGGTTCTAAGTTCTTGATCAGTTGTTCTACAAGTCATCACTCATTAACTGTGTTGGATTACTTAAGTCATACTCCAAGTGTTCCTCAAGTCATCCTCAAGTCATTCTTATGTCACCCCAAGTCACTCTCTAAAGTTTCTACTTAATCACTTTCAAGTTCTACTCAAGTCATCCCTCAAGTCATCCGTCAAGTCATCCTCAAGTCATCCTCTAAGTACAAACCAGTAGCGGAGGAAGGATAGTATAATATCAAAAAAATACAATCGTATGGTTTTTATCTTAAATATAAGGCGAAGTGTGTCACACACGTCTCAAAAACGCGTCATCGTTGAGGTTCTTGCGTAACGCCTGGGGCGTGAGATTGGTTTACAATAGATCTTATGAATTCTAACATCCATAAGCAACCGCGCATTGATTACAATTCTGGTCTATGGAATGTCTTTATAGACACCCGTTATTTATTTATTGACAACGCATCATTTGATAATACGCACATGTTCTATGTTTCAAAATAAGTTAATGGTAAGGTTTATTAACACATATTATTGCATTTTAAATGGATCAAAATGATTTTTTGTTATTGGGGTTGGGCGTGCTGGCGTGTCTGTTAGTCTGTCGGAGTAAGGGGCAGATTTTTTTGACTGCTTTTGTTTGTTGCATTCTTTATAATATCTTATAACCCGTAATACCGCCCCCAGCAGGCAGCAATGGCGCCAAAAATGGCAACACGTTTTAAGTTCAATTCCCATGAAGACTTTGGTGCCTTGAATTAACGTTTGTTCTGGTTCTGGAGCTGCATTGGCAATCACTGTTGGCGTTGGCGGTGTTATTTTCATTCTATGAGTTATATTCTCTGTGATGTAAACTTAATTTTCTTTCTTTCCAACTCTGCTACACTTTTTCCTGCTGCAACACGACCGCCCAGATGCGTTTAGCTTTTCACCGTCGTCACTATCTCTACCTGATTCAGTGTTTCTGATTCTTAGTTTCCTATTCTGCTGATTATTCCGACTCGTTTCAATTGAAGAAATAAAATCTATATGTTTAAAAGTCTAAGGAAGCCATGGATTAACGGAGATACAATGCTCGCAAATCTGCTAGCGCTATAAATCACAGCTTAGAGACCTAATGACTTGGTATATAGCTGGATCGTCCGGGAAATCATACGTAAGATCTTGTTTCAGATCAATGGGAGCAAATCGATGCCTAGTTAGTGGTACGAAACTTAGAACCGTTTGTCTACAAAGTCTTTACATTCCTCGACCACCAGCTGTCGCTTCATACCTGATATGATATCATTTATAATGTCGTGTGCGGCGACATCTGTTGAATCTGTTTCTATAGCGAATTCAGGTCAAGAGAACTGTTTTGTTTTTTCCCACATGCTGCCAAAGATACAGCTCTCCTTTTTGGGCAGTATAGCTGGTCATCAACTTGATCATTCATAAGTTTCAGAAGGTTGAGGCCCGCCCTGAGTAGCAGTAGTAGATCATCGCTGTTCATGTTTTTCTATTAAATCTAATTATTTATTTCCTTTATCTAATGAGCACCGAAAAAACGAGTCGCCACCTTGTATACCATTCTGACGTGGTATTGGGGCCCTAAAGTGTAAGATACACAATGCTCGGTATAAGCTGTTTAAAATAAAACCGGCGAGATCTGAGGCAAACTAGCACGTTGGAGGATTCAGCACAACTGATTGCCTATATGCAGCTTCGTTCGCTACGAGAAGATTTTCTAGTTAAGCACGAAATAATTCTCAGGAGAATACAACATATGTAAAGAAATACTTTTATAAAAGATGGCTTCACTCGTAATGATGATAGTGCGCGCCCAGTGGTGAATTCGCTTGCCATTTAGCGGAAGTAAGGTACGACTGCATTTAGTAAACTAGCGGGATGACGACGAGAGAAAAAGACATAGACAAAGCTGTGAGCAACTAGCTGCGGCACAAGATCCGCTATGAAAGCAGAGAATTGACAGTTATAGATTTTATAATAACACACCTGCAAAACAGGGAATGCAGGCTTACACTGAATTTAAAGATGTGACAGCAATAAAAAGAGTATTATCTAGTAACGGGCACCAATCCAGACATTGCCACCACCAAATTCTCAGCAACTTTTATCAACCATCAGAAAAACAAAAGATGCAAGAAATCGCGTTTATTGTCTTTGGATGACCGTTGTGTATTTGTTGCGCATAATATTGGCTGAATAAAAAATGAACAAAATCTATTATTCACCAAAAGGATTTTGGAAGGGAATAACAGCAATCAAAAAGCAAAGCCAAGCAGCGGAGTCAGTGAACAAACAGCAAAAAAAATGTTTATCTAAAACAAGCGATTTGCAAATTTATTTACCTGCGCCTAGACGAATACAGAGACCACACTTTGTTAATACAACCCCAAACGACACCCATCAAATGGACCTTCTATATTTACCCTCTGGGTACGATTAGACGAAAAAGATTTAAGTACGCACTTACAGTCATTGACATAGCTTCAAGATACAAAGATGCCCGGAACCATTAACACAAAAGAGTGCTTCTGCTGTTGCTGTCGCATAAAAGCTGATATACCAGCGAGGTCCTTTAACTTATCCTCGCATGATTCAAGTCGATGACGGAAAAAAAAATTTAAAGGCCAGTGAATCAATTATTGTTGAAACATGAGTTACCATTAAAAGAGCATTCCAGGAGTTCACAGATCACAGGCTTTTGTCGAAAACTTTAACAACAGTTAGCTGAAAGACTTTTCTCCCCACCAGTATCAAAAGAGAGCTTATTGACAATTCCGTAACACAGAATGGGTTAGAAGACTGCCCTCAGTTTTGCGCGCAATGAATAATGAAGAATTAAAGGGCCCTAAAACCAGTACAAGCGGGGGTGAAGCGCTGGTCACGTCGCAAGTAACACGACAGTGTTGGGAGCTCCGGAAAAAAAGTGGCAATTTTGCTACTTTCCAAGTAACTAAGAAGCCACAATGTGCGTCGATTAGCAGTGCAATTCAACAGCTGACCCCCCCCGCATGAAGCAATCATAAAGTTTTGATGTGTTTTGGGCACTTTTAATTGTAATTTTCACGGTAACTTGGGCGGAAGGTGAACCCGGGAAGTCGCCCAGCGAACCGGGAAAGGGGCCCAAATTGTTTATATCTGCACGTCTGCATCGTACATGCAGGGAGAGGAAAAGAAAGCAGTGTGCGAATCAGCGTCTATGGTTCGGATACCTCCTTCAATACACCTCCTCCTATTCCAGCAGTAAGAAGTGCAAGGCTTCAGGAGGAGATACCAGCAGACGGAAATGAACTTTCTGTGAACTTTTCCCTAGGCCAGAACAGTGCCGAGTTCGACAGCAAGGAAAGTAAAAACAATTCAGACAGTCGCGTAGGGGTGACAACAACGAGGTTTTCTCTCTCGGAGTTTGAACAGGGTGCAACTAATGATGATTTATGTTGAACTGTGTGGGTCAGCAAGACTCTGGAGAAAGGGTGAGGGAGACGGTGGAAGAACTGAAATCAGTCCATTTTCACTTTAAAAATTGACAATGACAAATTGAAAACGGAGGTGAAAGGGCTGAGGATAGGAAGATCAGCTTAAGGATAACATCAGAGAAGTGAAATTCACTGCAGAGTTAGCAGATCGCAGAAGTGAAGAGTTGTCGCTTATATCAGACGCAACAACCTCAGAATATTTGGTGTCATGAAAATAGTCAGGGCAGAGTGGAGACACCAGCAGAGTCCCGAAAACAAAGTGCTATCTCTCTTCAAGGGAAATTGAAGATTAAGGTCGATCCCAGAGTTCGAGGCGCACACCGGGTGTGGTCCCAAAAAGGGGGGGCCTCGGACGCTGCAAAACGGCCGTGGGGATTATTGTACGGTTCGGTCCAGGCGAACGCGCGACGAGGTGCTCTATGCACGCAGAAATCTTCGAGGAACAAAAGTCTTGAGGTGGAAGACTTGACACCCCGGGCCAAACGCTCTGTTGTGTGCGACAAGGGACAACAAAAAAAGTCTGTAAACAGAGCCGGACTAAAAATGGGAAAGTGTTAATGAAGACATTGACGGGGAAGATAGTCCAGGTGGATTCGATTGCAGATGCCTCCAAGTATGTGACTGAGTGTGAAGAGACTATGGTCTCGCCAAAGCCGTCCACCAGTGGGGAAGGCATAGTACTGTTTGAGCTGCATTTATTTCATAGTGAGACAGAAAAAAGGTAGGCCAATAATGTTCTTGTGTCTGAACTGTTAAGTGCAAGATTTATGTGAAAATTTTGACACTCTAGCAGTTTTTAGTTTTCCCAAACATCAGTATTATGTTCCCGGGTGATATTTTTCACTGGGTTTTTGGGGTGTGGCTGCTACTACAGGAATGAAAACATGAATAAATTTTTAATTTGTTTCTTAGATTTTGGATTTCAGCATCATTTGTATTTGTATACAAATTGAATTGTTTTTTTCTGTCTATTAAAGGGGGATACCCTGTGTATTCTTTTGAATGGTTAATGTTGTTTGTTTACTGATACATTGCATTTATAGATTAAACACTAAGGTAGGGCAGTGATTATTGGTTGTTTTATTTTTTTTTTCTTTTTTTTTTTTTTTTTCTGTGTGTGTGTGTGTGAGTGTGCGTGTGGGTGTGTGTGTGTGTGTGTGTGTGTGTGTGAAATCAGGTGTGTGTGTGTGTTGTGTGTGTGTGTGGTATACAGGTGTAGGGTTATTGGGTTTTTTTTTTTTTTTTTTTTTTTTTTTTTTTTTTTCCTTCTACAACAGCTGCCTGGGTAATTACAAAGCTAGACAAAAGAAAGCTCAAAGGAAGGTCAAATCTTACCTGAAAAGATTCTTACTGCAGGGTGCCCACCAAAAGGTGACATACTCCCTTTTAAATGAAAAGCCACAGGTTCTTATGAGTCAGGCAGCATATATTGTGGGACTGATAGCAATGGTCATTCCAAAGAAATATCTGTGATCAGATTTACCTGATGATTCTCAGGGAGTGGTTTCAGAGAACCATTTAGTCTTTTCTATGACATAAAAAAGTAAACCAGTAACAGTTGATTTCATTGGCTAATTTGAACAGAAGAAATCGCCACCCAAGCCTCTCTGTGGGAGGGCAGATGATAGAGATGAAGGGGAATGATTTTTGATAGTAGACTCATAACTCCAAGTAAACACATGTAATAATGTTGATTTTTAAAATGTACAGCCTCTAAGAGATGGAAAGAAAGGTTTATAAACTGTTTCATAATGAAGTTGCTATCAACTTTAAGTGTTTTTTTTCAGAAAATAAGTTTAAAAAAAAAAAACTCAAATGTCATGTCTTGAGGTAAGGTCTGTGCAATGACTACAGTTTTTTCTGGGCACAATGATGATTTCAGGATCTGTGTTGATTATTAATGTTAACCTTCAATTTCATTCATAGCAAAAAGTAAAGACGGCAACACAACATGCCATCACAAAACTCAAAGTGCTGACCTCGATTGCTTACAATGGTTTACGCTAACATTGTATTCCCGTTCAATGTAGAATTTAGCCAACACTGCTTCTGAGCAGTATCGCATTAGCTGTTAACTTTTGTGAAAAAGAGAAAGAATTTTCTTTCCTCAATGTTTTGTGCAAACTGGATGAGCAAGAATTTTTCTTTTTCTTGATGTTTTGTGTGAACCAAGTTTGATTTTTGGGTTTAATGACTTCGAGTGTAACTGATTTCTGGTTTTGGTGAAATGAATTTCCATCTTTCTTGTTCACAGGTTGATAAATTGATAAAATATATTGTGTCTCTGTGACAAGAAATCCACTCGTTTTTAAAGTGAAACTCATGTTAAACTGCTTGCTTAATATTAATCTAGAAACGTTAATAAGGGGAAAAGATGGTTTTTGATTGGGAATGCAGAATTGATTTGCATAAATTTTGGTTAGCATGTTAGTTGAAAAAGACTCTACTGTATTGTTTTTCTATTATGTGACTGTCAAATCACAACAAACTGTATTGTTTTAAATTATGTAACTATCTAATCACATACATATTCCCTGTTTGAAGTCTAAGGTTTTTGTCCCCAAAAATTGCATGTTGCTTTAAAACCCTGCCTCCTGTTTTTTTTTTGTATGTGGGGCTTTTGTTGTTGTTGTTGTTGTTGTTGTCTTCTTTTTGTTTACCTTCATGAGCCTACAGAATTTCTGTAGCCAACTCCCTTACCCCCCAGGGGTTTTCTTTAATGCGTAAATAAATGCTTTAATGCATGTGCACATGTATGGGACCACCATTTAACGGTTTTTTGAACTTGACCTATCGATAAACTATCGAATAAAGAAAGTGACTTTCCGTCCCTTGGTCGCAAATATATTCTCAGTTCTTCATCCGTGTATTGATTCTGTGGTTTTGATGTCCGCTCCACATTTGGCCTGTACAGACTCCAGTTCAAAGTCTCTCTAGTGAACAGATTTTGTGAGGACTGTCAGTGGGGGACAAAGTGGAGTCTCTTTTCCAATGACTTGGTGTGATTAGTTCATAATTTCCTGCATATATCAGAACAGGCACCATTGAACACCAACAAAGTGACTCGGCATCAGTGTTCTGTTCCCCAAGGTGTGTTACGCATTTTAAACCTGATATCAATAGCTCCAGTGGATTACTGGAGCAGACTTTGTAACGGGAGAGTCCTGAGTATAGCTGTGTATGGGGACTTGAAATGAGTGGTGTACCGAGTAATATGGAAGAAAATTGAGCAACAACAGTGGCAAAAGAAGTAAAGTTAAAAGAGGCTTCCAATGCCCTTTTTGATCTGCATTTTCAGCAGAGCAGCATGTTCATAGGGGGATCCCCCGTGTGATTCTTCTGAATGGTTAATGTTGTTTGTTTACTGATACATTGCATTTATAGTTTAAGAACTAACGTGACTAAGTAGGCAGTGATTTTTGGTTGTTTTACTTTTTTTTTTTTTTTTTTTTTTTTTTTTTTTTAATGGGGTTACAGAGTAGCCTGTTTAGCAGATCATGTGAGGATGATCCTTGTGTTTGCTTATAATTTGTATGGAGCCTGTTTTGCAATATGTGAAACCGATACTGAAAACCCCATGTATAATTGAAATTGAAAAAGTTACCCCCACTGTTTACTGCCCATGTATAATGTTAATGAGATACCTTTTGGTAGACCTGTGTGTGTGTGGTTTTGGGGTGTGTGGGGTGTTGTGTTTTGTGTGTGTGTCCCGTGGGTATGGGGTGCGTGGGTGCATGTGCGTGTGTATGCAGGTGTGTGTGAGTGGGTGTGGTGTTGTGTGTGTGTGTGTGGGGTGTGTGTGTGTGTGTGTGTGTGTGTGTGTGTGTGTGTTTGGTATTACAGGTGTGGTTATTGTGTTTTTTTTTTTTTTTTCGCAATTAGGATGAAGAACACCATCAGGGATGATGGTTCTTTCAATTGTAACAAACATGGGAGATAGCTGACCCTATTCCAAACAGGGAACTTATTACAATATTAGTAGCCATAAATTTTGAATGAGGTCATGTGAATGAGCGCTGTGATTTGCAGGGTTTGCACTTTTGTACAATGTTCGAATGTTGCATGGTTCTTCAGTGCTAAATTTATCTAATTTCGGTTTATATGCGGGGGTTGTTCAGAAAAGGGTTGCCCCTTATGATGAACATTTATATAGTATTTTTTTGATTGTTCGTATCTTTGTCATGTACTGTGTTATTGTGTGATTCTTTGTATCTTGCAATGTTTTTGTCATGGGCTGTGGAATGAGAAAATTACCTGTGGAATACATTTTTTTCATGCTTTGTTGAAATCAAGGTGCTAAGTATACTCTTTCCATGAGTTTTTTCATACACCCTC
This sequence comes from Conus ventricosus, assembly GCA_018398815.1. Classification (NCBI taxonomy): domain Eukaryota; kingdom Metazoa; phylum Mollusca; class Gastropoda; order Neogastropoda; family Conidae; genus Conus; species Conus ventricosus. The sequence goes on along the minus strand of JAFLJL010000512.1, from coordinate 7,890 downwards.
AAGTATAAAGAGTAGCTTCCTACAGGAGAACAAGAGTGGAGCATGTTCGAATGGCACTTTTTTAACAATTACATTGGATATAATTCTGGGAGTTTATTCTGGAAGAAAAATGGTAGCAAGTAAATAAATCAATGGGATTCAAATATTTTTCTTACAATTGCAATGGGATAAATGACTTCAAGAAAAGGAAAGATGTTTTTGAATTTCCCTGAGGATCAGAATAGTAGCATATATTTCTACAAGAAACTCTCTACCCCATAAACAAAAAAACTTTATTAGGTAAAGCTGGGGATATTCAGTATGGCTGGCAGGATCAGATACAAATAAAAATGGGGTTGAAATTCTATTTAATAAAAATTTTCGAGTACAAAGTATTTAATGTTTTTAAGGGACCCCAATGGACAGTATCTTTTTTTAGATGTGGAGTTTCTCAAGAAACGATTCACTTTGGTCAATGTATATGGGCCTAGTGCAGGAGATAACCCAGACTTTTTTAATGCTTTAAAGTCTAAACTTGAACAGTCTGGTAAAAATTAACTTGATTTTGGGGGAGACGGGAATGTTGGCTAGACGGAAACTTGATTCAAGAAACTATTCTAGTACTCCAAATAGACCTAGATCGCGTTAAAGCAATATTGGATTTAACTGCTCACCATGAATTGATTGATGTGTTCAGAACATTAAACCCAAATTTAGAAAAGATTCTTGGCGCAAATTTAATACCATAAAAAAGGCAGGTTAGATTATTTTCTGATATCAGAAAGTCTTTTTGTCGGATGTCAGTAGATCTAATATAGGTCTCATTACCGTTCAGATCATTCCATTGTTGATATAAGTCTTAGAAAAGGGAAGTGGGATGAGAGATAGACAGTACTGGAAATTTAAAAATTTCTTTATTAGAGACAAGAAATTTGTAGATAAAAAAAAGGAGTCATTTCAGAGTTAAAAAAAAGAATACGCTTTACCAGTCTACAACTTTCAGATATTAATGAGGTGGCAAGTGTTATGCTACAGTTTAAAATTTCAGATCAACTATTTTTTTGAATGGTGTTACAAAAATAAGAGAAAAAACCAATAGCCTATCATGCTAAAGAAAAAAAATGATTAAAACGGGAAAAGGAACTTGAAACAAAGATTTCCCAAATTTTAAGTTCAAATGTAATGAAGAGAATTTAGGAGAACTAGAACAATTGAAATTGGAACTAGAAGAACTACGGAAAAGAAAATAGAGGGAATTATGTTAGATCAAGAGTAAAGTGGATTCGCGAAGGGGAGAAACCTAAGTAAATTTTTTTGCGCTTGGAAAATAGAAATTTTGTAGATCGCTCTATGAGTTTTTTTGAAAGAGTTGATGGTAAAAATTTTATCCGATCAAAAGAGTATCCTAAAAGAGGTTGAAACATTTATGAACAACTATTTACAGAACAGAAAGCAAGGAACGTAGATCTTAATGGTATAATAATGGATGCTAACAAATTAACACAAGAAGAAAGTGATCGACTGGAAGGTCCATTGACTATAAACGAATGTGGGTGAGGCCCTAAAAATATGAAAAACAACAAAGCCTGGATCAGATGGGTTTTTCTGTTGAATTTTATAAATTCTTCTTCACAGATATTGGCACCTTTCTTGTCAGATCTCTGAATGATGGTTTTTGATAACAGAGTATGTCAGTTACACAAGACAGGGTGTCATTGTTTTTTATTCCCAAGGAGGATAAGCCAAAACAGTATTTGAAGAATTGGAGACCAATTTTTTCTGTTAAATACGGCATACAAAATAGCATCAGCCTCAAATTTCTAATCGTATCAAATGTGTCTTAAACCCAAAAATAGTTCATGAGGACCAAAAGGGCTTCATGGAGGAAGATACATTGGAGAGAATATTAGAAAAATCTATGATGTACTTCAATATACCGGGAAGAAAGCACCCAGGTCTTTTTCTTAGTGTTGATTTTGAAAAGGCATTTGATAGCATCTCTTGGACCTTTTGAATAAAGCGCTTTAATTTTTCAATTTTGGCCCGATATTTATAAGGTGGATTGTCTCCTTTTTACAAGGACATGACGTCTTGTGTTTCTGTTAATGGACAATATTCAAAAAAGGTTTTCCCGTTAGACGTGGAGTGCGGCAGGGGGATCCTTGCTCCCTTACCTATATCTGATCGGCGCAGAGGTCCTGTCGCTTCTTTTTAGACAAAATATTGATATAAAAGGTGTCATGGTGAGGGTCAAGAGGTCCTCCCGTCGCAATTCGCAGATGATACCAATATATGTCTGGATGGTACAGAAAAGTCGTTCAATGAAACCATAAGTGTATTGAGACTTTTTGCCCAAATGTCTGGTTTAAGAATTAATCATGAAAAAACAAAAGTCGTGTGGTTTGGAAGTAAGAAGCATTCAAACATGAGATTATGCGTGATTTAAAACTTTCGCTGGAATCCTGGAATTTTTAGAATATTGGGTATACAGTTTTGTGTGGACATCAGAAGAATAACGGATATAAATTTTGAAGGCAAATTGAATGCATTAAAAAGGTACTGGGTAGATGGTGTTAAAGAGAGACCTTTTTCCCCTTAGGTAAGATAACAGTATTGAAAACATTGGTTTTGTCTAAACTAACTTATCTTTTGATAAATCTACCGATCCTCCGGTAAATCTTGTTAAAGAACTACAGACAGCTTTTTCTCCCTTTTTATGGAGCAATAAACAGCCAAGATAAAAAGGAGTATAGTGTGCAAACCTTATGTTGATGGTGGATTACAGATGGTTGTTTACATGCTTTATACTTCATTAAAAGTATCCTGGCTAACGGCTAACTTATAAGGAAGTCTGCAAACTTTTGGGGTATGCCTTATTTCCTAATTTTTTAAAATTTTCAAAACTGGGGAAGGAAATTGTACATGTTTGTTTGAAAAGTTGTAAAAAATTTGTTTTGGACAGACGTGCTGAAACACTGCAAAAATCTGTACATGAAATGCCCCCCACTGAAGCCTGCAGATTTTTGGCTGAGTGCATACATTAAAAAAACATATACTAAGAGACAGGGATGTAGTATTCATTAAAGAATGGGTTGAGGAAAATATTTTTTTTTTCACCAATTGTATGATTTAAATGATAATAAATTCCTTACCTTTAGAGAATTTAAGGAACTTTATCCAATATCAGGCGAACTAACTTTCTTCTCTATAAAGGCATTTCAATGCCATCTTGGAATACAGCAGAAATGTTGAAATTTAGATTTATCCTAGGTGTAGTGTAGAAGATAATAAAAATTGGAAAGTAATCAAAGGAGGAGGCAAGAGTGTCCAGGCAATGCTTCAAGACAAGGTTCATCCTACTGCAAGCCTTAAAATGGGGCGAAATCTATTAATAAACTAAATGTTTGAAATTTTTAAACAGTGTATAAGTGTCATGATATTAAACTAAGATGGTTCCAGGTGGAGAATACTACATCGCCTTTTAAATACAAGGAAATATCGTATGACTGTAAAATTGTTGAGGACCCTGTATGTAACCTCTGTCAAACTGAAATCCAAAACGATACAACACTTATTTGGGGGTGTAGTGTTGTCCAAAAGTTTTTGGTTTGATCTTAACCGTAGTTGTCCAGTGACTGTTTAGCATTGGTGTCGTCTGACATTTTCAGAAACTTGATTGTATTTGGGTGTAAAGAAGGAGTCAAAACAGACTTTGGCCTTATTATATCCTATTGCTGGCAAAATTTTACCTTTATAAGTTTACATGAAAAATGCAGTGCCCGTATACAAGGCTTTCTTGGGTATTGAAACAGAGATATACAGATCTTAGGTACATGCACTTTTTGGAAGGCCATTGCCTCTCTTTAGTAAACAGTGGGCATTATATCAAACATTATTTCATAAAACTTTTTTCTGTAATTTTGGGGAGTAACGCCCTGGTAGACCTATGCTGGGGCGGATTTGTTGTTGTACTGTTGGTCTTTATCCCAAAGAAAGATAATGACTGTAACGAAGAAGCAAAACTCCAAATGCAATTTTATTTTAGACCATCCATATAAACAATATATTAAAATATGTAGAAGTTCATTTGAAAATCTTTCAATGTGCCCACCAATTTAACAACTGGAATGGTACACATTTGTGTTGTGTGTGCGAGTGTGTGTCTTTTTGTTAGTGGGCTTTTTGTGCTATTGTGACCTGAGTACATTTTTTTGAGGATTTTTGAACTTTTGAAATACTTAATCTAAATTATATTATGTGTGTGTGTATATGAATCTAAAATTATATATGTGTGTGTGTGTATATAGGTTTTGTGCCTTTTGTGCGTATATATGTGTGTATGTGTGTATATATATGGGTTTTAATGTTATATATATATTATATGTGTATGTAGTATGTATCACGTGTGTAGGTATACATGTACGTGTGTATGTATGTAGGTGTATATGTGTATGTATAAAAATATGTATATGTGTGTGTATGTATGTATATCTATATGTGTCCCGTGTGTATATTAGTGTGTATGTATGAATATACGCATTATATATATAATATATTTTATATGTGTGTGTGTGTGTAAAGTGTTATGCTTCATATACTTGAGTTGTTTTCTTTGTTTGTTGTTGTTTTTTTCTGTTTCTGCTTGTCCTTTTTGTCCAATATAATAGTATGTATTAAAAATAATATTAAAAAAACCCTTCATAGATTTAACATATGAAACATACATGTATACAAAACGGAAACTGTATTTTCTTTCATTCACTCACAGATCACTTGAGTGGTGAGGTATGAAATTCTTTATTCAGCTTAGACAAATAAGCGTTCATAAACATAATTAACGGCACAAATTATTCGATACAAATTTGAATTATTATGTACATCATAAGCCAATTTTTAAACAAATGTATGTTGTAGACAGTGGGCTGAATGTGTGAGGAATTTTTGATTGTTTCATATGATTTTTCATGTGTTCATATACATGTTCATGATGATCTTGCTGAAGGGATTAAAAAGATTTATTATAAAAAAAAAAAAAAAAAAAAAAAAAACCAGTACAACAATCAAAAGAAAAAACATAAATGTTGTTGAAGGAAGGGGTCTTCATCCAGCAAACTATTACCATTTGGTTTTGAAAGTAGGTACCCTTTTTTTACCGGGGGAAGCAGAAGGGGACACTCGCATCAGGGGAACAGATCCAGTTTGGGTGTTGACCCCTATGAAATAAAAGAATGTAAAGATGAATCCGCCCGTGTTTATTACGAGAAACTGACACAACAAAACAACCGCTCCTCAAAGATCTTTTGTGAAAGAAGAACTGCAAATAATCCCACCAGACACAGTTCCGCTTTAATTAATTTTTAAATTACATAAATATTTTTTAAATCTGAAATGGAAGCTCAGAAGGAAGCGCAGAACGAAACAGGTATGATAAAGAAAGAGACCGCAGAATTGATACAGGAATCATTTGAAAAAAAATTCTGCTATAAGGGGAAATTTTTCGAAGATTTAAACAAACCATGATAACCCATCTAGATCACATAAAATCCAAAATCCCAAATTGGGAAAAAGGATATCTTGAAATAATAGAAAAAATTCAAGCACATCAAGCAAACATGAGAAAAGATTTAGATGAATTGGATGATGCTATAATTAGTCTTGCGTTTAAAAATGATTGAAAAATATAAAACCCCCCTGTTTTTTGCGGTTCTATAATGTCCCTATGCTATGAAAACTCTGGATTAACAAACACACGTTTTGTGTTTGTTCTATCTAATGACTTCTTTTTTACAACAGTTGTGTTGATTTCCCTGTAGATTAGATCGCAGTTTTTTCGTTGCTCATGATGAAAAGTCTTATTTTCAAAAAATGCTTCTTTGTAGTTGTCAATGTGATATGCTCGACTGCACAACACTGCGGGATATTCCCTTGCTTTCTTAATGGTTTTCACCTGGCTCGAAATACTGTACATTTTCGACCTTAAACCAACATACCCTTGATCACCTTTCCAGATATTCATCCTTCATCTTTCCTAAAACCTTCTTATTAGTAATTGAATGCAAAGGCGAATCTTTAGAGTAATCGGATGTGTCGTACATCCCCGCTTGCCCTTTAGCTACTTCTATTTCCATGTCTTTATAGATGTCTTCAGTGGGGATATCTATAACAAAACTATCTGTATCTGTGTAAAGTATCTGGACTCAGGATACGAGGGCTTAAAGTAGTCATAAAGAAATTCTAAAAATCAAAAGCTTTGATAATTCTAAAAAGGTAAACCAATAAATCAGGTTTGTCCAAATTTATACTTTCTTTTTTTTCATCATTATGCCCAAAAAGCTGGTCATGAAAAACTTCTAAAGTCCTGATAATTTGGTTTGAAGTCAGCTTAATTGCTTCGGTTCTCTCTGGTGCCATCTGACATCTTTGCGCTTGTGCGGATTTCCATAGTCTTTCCAAAACAGCTGTTGTTCATCAGCTTGAAAAAGTCTTTTTCTGAAGCATCTGTGGATTTAGTTCTGAGATCAGTGTTCTTCATGATGTATGGTTTATGAATGTTCTTGATCAAAGCAATTATTTCGATGAACAGCTGTCAACTTAACCATGTCTGAAATAAAATTGCAGAAGTCTGTAATGACATACACAATTTTTTTTGCCCCGAAGATTAGGGACAAGTTTAGGCGGCTCCTTTTTGGATTCATCTTTAGGCTTTTCTGCCGCTAACGGATAGTCATTACAGGTCATGGAGTTCGTGAGGATATTCTAAGTCAACTTCTAGAATGAAAACCACGCTGCTGATCAGGCGTTTAAAACTGCTCAACCACTTTAAGGGTTTTTTTAATATTTTCGGATCAACCGCCTATTACATTTTAAAGTTGCGTAATGGAAGTGTTGCGCCATTGCCCATCCCTACAGATTGTTTGCGGTCTAATCATAAGATAGTTAGACCTTTTACTTGGATCATAGTCGTCCAAGTATTTGTTGTTTGCTTTACAGTAATGATGCGACGCCCTACTAATTCCTCCACGCAATCCCTTTTCAATCATCTGAATCATTGGTTTGGCCAGACAATAAATCATTTTCTTTACTCCCGTAAACTTTAAGAAAGCATCCCAGCTCATCCCAGGCGCAGAAATGTAATGGCCAGGATCCAGGCTATAATGTTTCATGCAGGTCTTTCTGTAATTTTCAAGACGTCCGCCAACCAAACATGTACAGCCATCAAGTAGGAGTCATGATTTGTCTCCCCTCGTTTTACACTCTAACTTTTGCCACGCATCTTGAGCATGCTGGTAATCGGATTTACTGATGTCCTTTCCTCTAAGACTAGAAAGAAAAGCGCCTTTAGGTGGGAAGTGTGTCTTCGTCAAACCTTTCCCAACTGTTCATGTACTCATAAGGGTAAAAAGCCCTTTCTAACAAGAGTTGGGTCAAATATTCTTCCGTTATTGGGCAGGACTTTAAGGACATAGCCAGTGACTCTAATGATCCCATTTAGGTGTTGCATGAGTCATAAAAAGACATGTTATTTAAAGTGAAACACGTACTTTTTGAAAGAAATGTGGGAATGCATGACACCCTGAAGGCATCGCCCCACTGCTTTCATTATAAGATGAGAGTCGTAACCCCCGCAAGTTTTTGAAAATACAGGCAGCTTCCATGTCTTTGGTTCAAACTTTTGTTGAAGATTGCAGTTGTTGTGCGCGCTCCTCTGAACTTTCCACTAATGTGTCATGGCTCTTACTTTTGGATTGGCTTCTTCACTGAGTTCTAAACCACAAATCCAACAATGTGTGGCTGAGTCATACTGTTGTTGGTCTTCAGGCGTCATCATGATTTCAGATAAATTCAGATTATTAGAACAATCATTACGCACTTGCTGCATGCGCTGTAAAAACTTCTAGCCAGGTCATTTTC